>NW_024121466.1:4427305-4494278 GCF_016745375.1 Pimephales promelas
ATTTAATGCAAAGCCTAAACCTTATGTATTTTTCCTCAGCTTATTCATTTGGAAATCAAACCAGCCATCAGGAACCAGATTATACGAGAGCTGCAAGTTCTACATGAGTGTAACTCGCCGTACATTGTAGGGTTTTACGGCGCTTTCTACAGTGATGGAGAAATCAGCATCTGCATGGAGCACATGGTTGGGCCAGTGTTGTTCTTTATGGTTCATTGCAGTGCTTCTCAAACCTGTCCTGGGGATCCCCATCATTGCACATTTTGGATGTCTCCTTCATCAGACAAACCAAATTTGGTTTGCAGGTCTCTCTGATGAGGTGAAACGGGTGTGTTGGATGATGGAGACATAGAAAATGTGCACTGAGTGGGGGGTCTCCAGGTTTAAGAACCACTGGTTTATTGCAAGAGTTTATAGCAAAAGTGTTAGCACACTGACATGTATATGTCCGCAGGATGGTGGTTCTTTGGATCAAGTACTGAAGGAAGCCAGAAGAATCCCTGAAGAAATTTTGGGTAAAGTTAGCATAGCTGTAAGTATTACCATCCATCTCTCTGTGTCTTCCAGATAATGCTGATTACAAATCAACCATACAAATACAACAATGACTAGTTAGTTATTGAAGTGGGCTAGTTTATTAAAAACCTTTTTAGGGCTGCCCTCTAATAGTCGGCTTAGAAGAGGCTTAGTCGACCAAGATTTTATTAGTCGGTTGGTCAAAGAAAAAAAAGTTTCACGCAGACAGTTAACGGTGGGTCCTTGTGGTAATTACAGCAAATCAAACGTTCAGCAATCATCCATTAACCTCAAATATGGCTTATCATTTGAAAGATGCAATAGAGAATTTACATGGCCTCTTGCTCTAACATTAACCTAAATGAATGTACACGTATCCAAGTGTTTGTGTGGTAGCTAAACTATATTTTTTCCTGATAACAGCAGAAACAACTTAAAATACAGATGAGAGTAATACAAAGCGTCTACTTTTATTTCTGTACACTCACAACAAAAACAACAAAAAGATGTGCTTTTGTGAAGTAAACAAAACAAACGTGAGGATTTTTCTCCAGTCTCTGTCTCCCGAACAGCAGCGTGTCACATAAATTAACCGAAACTCAGCGTATGGCGTGACGTATCGCCATTTGGCGGAGCCATCTTGACGGAATAGAAAACGCTAAACTGCCAGTGATAATCGTGATGGTACAGCTCGTCTTGAAATATTCCTGTCATGCCTGAGCGATGCTGTGCAGTTGGATGCGATCAGATAAGGAATATCTAAAAGCTGATCTTGTATTTTATTTGACACTTGTGTCTCAATGACACTTTATCATACTACAGTGACAGTCAGTGTCACTGTAGTATGATAGTTACAGTATAAATAGTATATACGCATATTTCGATTTTCTTGGATCAAACTAGATTCAACAAATTAATTTAAGGTGCACTTAAACTTCTTGGTGATTTTGTTTTGTGTTTTTCCCTGTAAACTCAGTTTAAAAATTATTACAGGTAGGCATATAATTTGGTGATAAAAATACATTGATCAACCTTTGTGGATTGAAAAATTCCTTCCCCGCTCGATCCATCCGTACTTGTGATACCGATAGCCGGCGTGATGGGAAGTGAATAACGGTAGCTGTAATTGTCCCCGAACTCAATGTCAGGAAGTTTGTCTACACATTTAATGCCTGTAAAAACAACTTGTGGTTCATATGGATCTATGATTCCTAATTCCTTGATCTTTCTCTTGTACTGGCTATTTCTTTTTGTGATCCTAAAAATAGATAGTGTTGGAGAAAAAAAAAAAACGATTCTGTTCATTATCGAGATATTTTGCGCATGCAATTATATCAATACTATAGGGCAAGTATTGCAATATTTAGGCTAATTATAAAAATAATTATACTAATATTTATGTTATTAGTATAATAATATGGCCCACCCTAATAATAGATCCGCCACTGAGTAGCAAACTCTGAAAAAAAAATCTATTCTGTCAAAATGGCTGACATCCGGCTAGGGTTCACGTGACTGGGAGATCCCTATACGATACTTGGCTAACACAGACATGATGAATGTATCTATTGAATGCTTAAGTGACAGTCAACCAATTCAAGTGGAAGACATTGTCAGATTATGTAATTCATATAAAAACGTGCATATAGGCGCATCCACTTCTGCGGAGATGACAAGCCAACATCATCAACAGTCAAAAAACACAGAACATTATTGTTAAAATGTTTAGATAGCCGCCTTGCTGTTTCATGACGCATTATTTTTGTGGCAAGCTTTATGCATTCACTGATTAGGCTATGTATTAAAGGCAATGAAAGGTTAATTGTTTTGATTTAAATGGCTTATTAATATACACGTGCGATTAGTCGAGTAAACGCTTAAATGAACGACTAATAGTCGACTTTAAAATTTTTAGTTGAGGGCAGCCCTAAATGTGTAAGCCCATTTTAGTGTTTTTTCTTTTTTCTTTAAATATGATAAATTTAGGATCCCAACTTCTTGTTGAGGGCTGTAACATGTTGGCAAAAATTTTTTTAGCCAGCTTTTAAGGTGTGTTTTTAGGTATATGTTATCCGATAAGTTCTCCAAATTTGCTACTTTTAACAAATTACCAAAACAGTTGCTTCAAATATGCTGTTGAGCAATGTTCTTGTTATTATGCATAGTCTGTTGGTTTTAATTAGTTTGAAACTACAATAGCTTTGTGCCCTGTTTGGCTATAGAGTTTACAATTGGTAGAATACATTTTTTTGTTTGTGTGAAATCTTTAATCTTATTTAGAGGCATAGTATTATATTGTAATACCTGTCATTTATGGTTTATCTGCCATAATGTGAAAATAATTACCGTCTTATTATCAGGGATAATTTTAATATTGGCACAATAGGGGATTATCACGCTGATACGTTGGACTTCCGGATTCAGTGATCTTTCTGCACTGCCACTTCCGTTGAATCACAGATCTCGCTGGCAAACTGATGACGGACTATACTAAGTTTATTTATACGGCATCCCTGGTAAATTAGTCTGATTCACTGAAGTGCCGGCTGCAAACAAACGTGCTACCTTGTTTTATTTTAAAGTTTTAATACACTTCTTCCTTATACTCAATTTAGTCGGGAATCCATGAAAACTTACGTGGGGTTGGCGGCGTTGTTGGTTAGATTTACAAAGTGGAACAGAGCAGTGACATATATAGCCTTAGTCTCAGCCATTGTTGAACTGCGTCGGAAGTGGACATGCACAAAGTTGACAAATCCCGCCCATGAAACCCGGAAGCGTGATAATCCCCTATTGGCTATTTACCTTTTTTTATGATAACTGTGTTTTTAATATTTGCATATTATGTAAAGTAATTGCAGTATGTTTACAGGCAATACACATGTTAAATGATCAAATTGTTGTGAAACGGCTGTAGGAATCCCTGAACTGAGAAGTGCAGAGGGCAACCTGCTCTTCTTGTTATTGTCTAAAAGCAGAATCCCAAAATTGGTACACAACCTCCATCGCAACATGTCTGGCACTATTACACGCCGAACCGCAATATAATAAAGCTGTGACCACACCCACGGATTTGCAAACTCCCTTTTAAGTCAGAGTCAGCAAAGCACGCACATTTTTCAACACACGTTTAGCTTTTTTTTTTCATCCAAATGAATAGGGTTAAACTTCTGTTTCACATTTGATCATGACAAAAAAAAACAAACACTTTAGCTTGAAGACCAAACAAAGGTGTAGAGATCTATTTATGTGTCCATAATGTTTAGAGCGCATGCATCTCAGCTTTCGGTAATCACAAAGCAGAAGTTGTTTTGTAAAGACTAGACTATGTTACACATTCTGTAAATTCAGGAATCTAGATTGAATGTTGAGCGAGAAACCCTATTGATGTTATCTTTAACTCTCAATCCACAGGTACTCAGAGGTCTGGCATATCTTCGGGAGAAGCACCAAATAATGCACAGAGGTAGAAGCATTCCTTAATAATATCTTAGAAAAAGTACATGTGCGTACACGCGCTGGATGACTGCAGGAAGTAGCCCCCTAATGCAGCTATTGAAATTGCATAATAAGCTTAAATTATTATTCTAGAGAGAGATTAGGCCACACTTTTTCAAAGGTATTTTCTAAAACCATAACCAGAGACCTTCACCAAACTGCTAACCTGAGATTAAACAAGGCAAAGGTATTGCAAAAGCTTATAAAATTCCTTTTTATTAGCTAAATCTCAGTCTTCTACAATTAATTTTTTCATCACGACAGGCATATTTTATTCCAAGAAGATCACCAGTTAGAGTTGAAATATATTCAATGTTTTCAAGTGTGGCGCAACCAACATTTGAACAATAATTCTATGTCTGAAGATGCAAAGTATCAGATTCTCTATGAGGTTGTATGAGGGTCTGGAGGAGCCACACTGGGCTTGACAGAGGGTCAGGCCTATAGTTGTGCTGTTGTGGCAGGGAGCGTTTGCCTGCTTGCAAGGAGCTGTCGTGGAGCCCAGCCGGTAATTACAGCCTCTCGGATGTGATTACATGGCAGCCGCACCCTGCACCCCCCTCCCTTCTTTTTCCTCTCCCCCTCTCACCCCTCTTTCCACTCCTAGTGGGTGTTAGGGCTGAAGGAGGGCTCGTCATGTGTGGAATCGTTGCATGTCCACACTGTTATTTACTCCTCTTGCCCTGTGTTTAAGAGGAGGGAGGTAGAAAGTGGCTTGCATGTCTGTCCTTTCTGCTTTGACTTTGTTGTCAGAGTTTGCTTTGCTGTATGCAGAGCATTTTGCAAAATGTTTTTGCTGGGCGTGCTGTAGAAAGGGTGTTTGAACGGAGATGAAAAGCCAGGTGGTGCCGCTGGGATTTGGACCCCAGCCCTCCATCTTACTTGGTCTCTCTCTGGTCCCTACAGACGTTAAGCCCTCCAACATCCTGGTGAACTCGCGCGGCGAGATCAAACTGTGCGACTTTGGCGTGAGTGGCCAGCTCATCGACTCCATGGCCAACTCCTTCGTTGGAACACGGTCGTACATGTCGGTGAGTCACCCTCCCTCTTCCCTCTCCAACCCCCAGCCCTTCTCGTTCCAAGCCCTGAGCCTGTGCCCAGGATTCTTCCATGTGGAGAGGAGGAAGTCGCTGCCAGGTTTTAGCCCACTACTCCTGGCCACCTGCAGGGTGTGGTGCCCCACCCTAGTAGAGCCTTGACTTGCTCTGCTCTTTGCCTTGACAGCCGGAAAGACTTCAGGGCACGCACTATTCGGTTCAGTCAGACGTGTGGAGCATGGGCCTATCATTGGTTGAGCTGGCTATTGGACGCTACCCCATTCCCCCTCCTGATGCCAAGGAGCTGGAGGCCATATTTGGCCGGCCAGTGCTGGACGCAGGTGGGGCAGAAGGCCACAGCATGTCTCCGAGACCCAGGCCTCCAGGACGACCTGTTAGCGGTAAGACTGTTTTTAATTTCTCAGAACATTTTTGAAAATTTTGTTGTGGGGTAGATCCATACTATCAGAGACAATTTACTATCCATTGGATAATTAAAGAAATGTTTTAGTCACCTAGCATGACATTTTTGGGTTGCCATAGTCTGCGTAATATGCGTGTTTTAGTCAAGCCTTGCAAATTGTTTTCCCCCAGGACACGGATTGGACAGCAGGCCAGCCATGGCTATATTTGAGCTACTGGACTACATTGTCAATGAGGTCAGAGGATTTGCTTAGCATGCAACTTGCTTCCTCTGTGCTTATTTTTGCCTTTTATATTATTTTTATGTAGAAGTTTCTCTTCAATATCACCAATTTTCTGCTCCCCACCTGTCTCTTCATCTGCAGCCACCACCCAAGCTGCCCCATGGCGTCTTCACCATGGACTTTGAGGAGTTTGTGACAAAATGGTGAGCTGCTGTATGGTTTTATTGAACAAACCTGCAGAGACTAATTTGTCATCATTGTTGAACAAAGTGGCATCTAAACTATGGCACGGTTGCAAAACATTAAAAGGGCCGTAGTACAGACGTGTCCAATTTCCTGCAGATTTTAGCTCCAACCTTCCCTAACTCACTTGCCTGGTACCGTCTTGTAATTCTGAAGACATTTATCTGCTGGTTTAATTGGGATTGGAGATAAACTCTGCAGGATAGTGGACCTCCAGAAACAGGAATGGGAACCCCTGCTATTGTACAATGCAAGTTTGAAGCTGGACTGCATTGTACAATCCCACACCTACTTCCTCCACTAATTTCTTGTCAAACTTTAATGACTGTATTTACTTTAAACGTTCAGTTGGACTGAAGAAATTATTTTTCCTCATGTTTTCCAAATGCATGCACTTTAGTCAGACTGAAATCGTGTCTGAAATCATTTTGTTTTTGCAAATTCGGACAAACATTTCTTGGTAATGTAATTTTACCTTAGTTTTTTCAAGCAGAGTCAGAGTATCTTTATTTGTCTCCCTAAGGAGAAATTAGTCTTTGGATAAAGAGATTGCTGCATAAGGATTACAACAAAGACAAAACACAGAAACAGTTAAAAACAAAGAATACATAAAACCTTGTGGCTACTCAGAGAACTGTGCAAAAAAGCAAATCACCAGTTTCTGATTTCTGCTGATGCAAGAGTGATATCCCAAATACACAATATACAATTGTAAGGCTAAAAAATAAAAACAGTTAAGCACGTGCAAACATTTATCTGACCGCAATTTACCCCGGTGTTTTGCTCTTACACCAAAACAAAGAGTTAGCTATTTAGTCCTTCAAAAATTAGATTACTCGCACTGGCAGGTTAAGATGGTAGCTTGACCATGCAAAAAAAAAAAAAAATCTGAGGATTAGAAATAGTAATTGTAAAACTACTTGCTGTCCTATCAAAGAAAGACAAAAAGGCACAAACTAGAGGAGACTTGTTTTTCACTTAAAAACCCTAATACCTCTCTACAGATTTCTGGTCAAATCTTTTGTTGATTTTGGATTTTTAGTTTGTCTTGTGTGTGTGTTTGACAGCCTCATTAAGAACCCTGCTGACAGAGCTGACCTCAAGATGCTAATGGTACGTACATTTGCCTATATGGTAGCCGTAAAATTAATTTTTATCATCTGTAAAGTGCAATAACATGGTTTGAGAAGGACTTGAGAGCTCTTTGGAGTGACCTCACACATAACCAGTAACGTGTGTTTGTCAATTTCTAGCCATGTTGGCGATTAGCACCAGTTAAGACTTGAATTTGAAATGTCCCCCTCCCACTCATTACCGTATTGCCTGTTGGTACTCGTAACATCAATATCATGATGTTTTGCCAAAGACTTCATTACAGAAACCAGTACTTGTAGAAGTATACTGAGGCAGGATCTATTGAAAATAAAATGCTCTGCACCAGAAACTACTCATGGTGTAATTGATCATGTGATGTTCAATTGCAGGGCCACACATTCATCAAGCGGGCTGAGGTTGAGGAGGTGGATTTTGCTGGATGGATGTGTAAAACGATGGGCCTTCACCAGCCCAGCACACCTACTCATAGCGCTGAATGAACGCTGGCTCACAGCGTAGGCACTCATGCCATCCTTATCCTCCGCTTTACTTCTTCCTCTCTGCCCTCACAGGCTTGTAAGCCTCTGACACACTATTTTGTGCACTCTTTCTCTCAAATTCTCTGCTTGCTCTTCCCTTCCGCTGCAGTGTGTTCTGGGGAAATTGTTTTTAAGAGCCTCTGGTGTTGGAACACTTAGTCATTTGAATGAATATGGAGATTAGAGTCACTTAAGTGGAGTGGCTGTATTTTCAATGATCAGATTATTCAGGAATGTTTCAAAAATGGTAAAAATGAACAACAATTTCATTTGGGTTTTTTTTTTCTTTTCATTGACCATTTACTAAGTCATTATATTATTTTGTTGCTCAAGTGATATTCATTGACCGTTTGTGTTACACTGTCAAAATTGATAGCATGGTTCAATGGCAAAAAAATTAATTATGAATCAACTGCTGTTTGCATCTAAAGAAAGAAAATAGGGCTACTGTGGATCATACAGGTTGGTTTATAACAAAGGTGATTATTAAAAATGCAAGATGCTCAAGCGCATTTGTACAGGTGTTTATCTTGTGCATTGCGGACAGCAGTGCTTTATAATCTGCTCAACATTGGCCTTTAAAATGGTTTCATCATGTCTTTCTACAGTAAGTTTGTCTTGTTTGACTCATCTTTGTCACCAGTGCTTGAACGGGTTTCTCAAATCTTGCTTTATTTTTCAAGTTAAAATGATATACAGAAGCTTATATTTGGGAAGATTTGTTTATAACTTATGCTTCAATGTTATATATATATATATATATATATATATATATAAACCTAAAATTTCCTTCTTTTGATTTCAAGTTTTGAGTACACCTAGGGTTGCACATAACTTTACTGTGCTTTTCCTTGAGCCCTACTCCAACTAAGCCCACAACTGGTAAAATCATAGTCTGTTCTTCAGTGATAGATAAAGTGCAAAGTAAACTCTCAGGCCACCATGTACAGTGCTATGCAGATCAAATGAACCTCAGCAGATATTGCCGTACTAGTAGGTCTTATAAATACACGGGTTACAGACACGGGTGTTCACAGGCATTGCGGAGTGTGGCTAAAGCCCACTTGCTCTAAATAGCTTTGTGTTTCAGTTTTTCTCTCTCTAGTACTTTTCAGTAATATTGAAACTGTATTATTCACACACTGGCATTTAGCTCAGACCAAGTGAATGCACCACCACACTCGCGTGTATCAAAATATATGTAAAGTACAAACGGTACTCATTTCAGTCTTAAATTTTTTTGCCTAGTTTAAATAAGAGTATATAAGTCATTTTATTACCATTTGGAAAGTGTTGAATACAGTTCTAATATAAAAATAAAACTTATTTGTGAATGATTATCCTGCTGTAGTTGTTGTCAGTCTTCTTCGCTGTTTCTTTTAAACATTGAATCAAGTTTTAATTGTCCCTAGTACACTGCCCTCTATGGTTGGTGTGTGTTAGTTCATCATGCTCGTCTCTACTACTTAATACTCCAGCATTTAAGCAACTCCGTGTAATACACAATTACACTCTGCGTCCACTCCCTGTTTCACGGGAGAGTCCTCAATTGTACAGTCACTCTCAGAGAGGTCATATACTACTCCTCCTGTTTTTGAGTAACTCAGTCAAGCAGCAGGTAAACCAGCGAACAAGTCTTCAAGTGGTGGAGGATAATCCATGTCTGTCCCGCTGTTCGATTACACTTATCGCTTCTCTCAGCATGATTTTGGTAAGTATGGAATCACAGTACGCCTTTAGGTGTTTGATTACTTTTTTTAATTGCTGTTTAAATTGAAAAGTTTGTTGTTAAATGTAATCGGAGAAGAGGTGTCAAAAAGGTGTAGCAGAGAAGTGTCACTTCTATCTGACGACTCCTTGAGAGTAGGTACACTCTGTGAGTTCTATTAGTTTGAAACAGTGGAGGGTGTGTGTATATGTGTTACGGGGGGGGAACTGCTGGCAGACCCTGAGTGTCCTGGAATGTGCCATGGCTTGTTCTGGGGTGGGACTCTATGACCTCAAGCAACGGGATGGGTGGGTGCGACTGCATTCACACACACAGGGGAGAAAAAGGACGGTTAACACTCATTATTTTGGAGCGCACACACATCCAAAGTACATGTGCAACACCCCAGCAAACAACTTTGTACAAATACAGGCCGGTTTTACCAGTGACATCCTAGTGAAGTGAACTCTACTGTTTTGTTAATATCATAAGTGATGGTGGCCACTATGGCATGATAACAGCCTTTTACTGTATTCCCCAGAGAGTAGCAGAGGAGAGCAGCATGGGGGAATGCTGTTTCTTTAAGAGAGAGGGAGAGTGAGAGAGAGAAAGGGAGGGACCTTTTTGCCCTCCAGAAACCAGGAAGGGAATTGAGTTGATCTGCTGGTGCTTGGTTAGCGCATACAGAGCTTTAAACGGCAGGGACAGCTAAGAGAGAGAGAGCTCCACAGAGAAGGGAAGAGCTAACCCATAACAAGCACCGCCACGGCCATCACAGGTGAGCTCGTTTCCCCCTGCTTATCCCCCTTGTCGTCTGCCCAGGGCCTATCGACCGAAGGGAGCAAGGCTGAGGAGGAAGGAATGAGGGAGGGGGACTGAGAGGAGAGAGAGTATGTGTGTGGGGGTAGGAGGGGGCTCTTGTGCCAATGAGGAATTATTTATCCTTTTTCTTTGATCTTCAAAATAACTGCTTTAGAACATTTAAGTTCACTGGCGTTGCTATAATAAACTTTTTTTTCTATTCTCACAGTTGGTAACTTGTTTTGTTGTTGTTTGAGGCAGCACTTAAGGGGTGTGTTTGTCGAGCTGAGAAGGTTGTAGGAAGGAACCAAAAATAATTCTATAGGACAAGGTACGGTGTTGCGCACTAGGGTCCAATTTTTTATCCTCCGTGTCATTCATTCAGAACCAAATTCTGCTAACTTGTGCATAAACCTTTGGAATTTAACGTTCAGTCTTGAATTCGTTTTGCACTGGTTATAGCTGTGATAGAATATTTTAGTTTTAAAGAAAATCTCCACTGGGTTAAGAATACCAAATATTTTAGATGGTGTAGAGTGTGACAATATCAGTTTATTGTGTTGAAGTTCCACTCAGTTGTGTCTGGATCCCTTTGTCTTTTTTCATACGTACAGAGCTTGGCACTGCTTGTTGGCTGGTCTGTACTTTTAATACCTGGCATCCTGCTAGCAACACACGGTAGTGTATAATTCAGCTCTGAATGCTTACGTTGAAGCAAGCTCTGAGATGTGGGGGTGGCAAGAGCAGACTGTTTGGGACTTGTAGTTTGTAGCACTGGCCTGGAAGCAGGTGAAGTCATACTAAAAGACTGTGCTTCCCAGAGTGCCTTGCCTTTGGCCATACAGGAAAGGGAACAGCCAGTAGCCTATCCTAGTGGGGAGGTGTGGTGATTGAGAAGCAGGCAAGCCAATCACAGAGAGGGAAGTGAAGCTAGAGCAGTGGGCTGAAAATAGAGTGGGGGAGTTAGTAGGTGTCTGACTGTGTGGGATCAGGCAAGGGCTTGCCTATGTAACTAGGGCCACTCGGAAGTTTCCTGTCTGCAGTTTCTCCAGAGCAGAGCCCTGCCCAGGCACAGAGGCAGGCAGGCAGGCAAAGGGAGACGGAGCTGACCCACAGGGAAACAATTCCTGCCGGCCGGTAAGAGCTCCAAATGCACTCTCACTCTCTCTGGTGTCTGAGACTGGAAAGGCAAGCTAGAAGAGAAATAATGGAATCTTAAAAGGGGAAGAGAGGGACTTGGCTTGATTAAGTTCAGCGCGCTTGACCCACTTACAAATGGCATAGAGATGAAAAACGGAGGCCTTCTGTGTTAAGGTATGACTTGGAAAGTGAAACTTGCTGCACAGAAGCTTACCAAGTACTTTCTGACTGAACTGTCATTTGGATTCTGATATCTGATGGTTACCAATTGTAATTTTAATAAAGAAAATATTTTTGAGCAGATGCAAATTGGTATTATTTATGTATTGGTCACAAATGGTTGATGATTGTGGGTTTGACAATGGCATCTCTGGTTAATTGTGAAACTATTTTAAATAAACATAAATGCACATCAAAGACAACCTGCTCAATGAGATCTCTAAGAACCTTGGAAAGTTTTTCCTTTCCTCTTGGCATATCCCTTGTAGGCGTCTCTGCCCCCTTATTATTTTTATAACTGCCATAATGCACATCAACATCTACTACCTTGGTAAGGGTCTTTCGCAGGGTCTCATGACTTGTCCATTCAGTAGACTGCATGTTTATCCTGGACTCAAAAGCGTTGTAGGAAGCTGCATTCTCTTTCGCTCTCTTTTTTATTCAAAGATGTATGCAGATCATTTCCATCCCATACTTGCTTAACTCGTTTTCACTAGTGCGGGTACAGGGAGGACACAAGGGGTATTTTTATTCACAGATGACGCCCAGTGCCTGAATAATGCACAGACAAGGCTCCTTTTCTCACAGGGGTGAGGCCGTTCTTTATTGTCTTTTGCTTGTTTAAGAGGCAAAGAGATTCTCACCCACCATAATCCAGTTAGCATTGCATATAGTTAAATTACCTGACAGGGCCGTTTCAGGTCAGCATTTATGACAGGTGAGGCATATGTGAACTTCATGCAACACACGTCAAGCAGTATACTTTTGCAGTAAACTTAATGTGTTGCTGTGTTCATTTCAGTATGTCTTTTAATATGTGGAAGTTCAGTTTTTTTAAACAATTGACTAAATATTAGTTTTGTTTGCATTTAAAGTTTCAATTGCTACACTCTTTTGCTCTTTTAAAGTTTTTATGTACTTACTTGTATGAAACATTTGACTAGCTTTTGAATGCTTATGAAATACAAATTTTATTTACACAATCCTTAGTTTTACTTACACAATCCTTTAGAAAAGTTAAGTGAAATCGTGATCTGTTGTGAGGACATATAGCATCTGTTTTTGTGCCCTTGAGCACAAAACAGTAGAAGTTACCAGGAACTACTGTTTGACCTAAAAGTATAGTTCATGCTGAAGTAATCTTTCAGCATTTTGAAGACACTTTGAATTGGCTTTCTGGATAAGGTTTAGTTTTATTACGTTTGGGGGACAGTGTACATTTGTAAAGCATTTTTGAAGTGATTGAATTAAAGCCTGGGAGATGGGCTGATGCAAGCTAGCATTACTATCGGTAATCAGAGAGCTCATCTCATTATTCTCTCATTGCGCTCTTTAAAGGGCCTTCTTCCACTTGTCCTTATCTGCTTGAGAGTCTGTCGACACAATGAGTGAGGCCTTCTTCTTGGTTTTCTTGACAGTAAAGTGGAATCCAATTGCTGTAAGTTTATGCTCTCGCCCCCATTCTCAATTGTGGAGCTCGACCTCCACTAGATGGAGGAGTCCTTGACATACTTACCTTAGTGGTATTGTTCAGAGATATGCTGTGATGTAGAGCTGAAAAAGAAATCCTGGGTGGGTTGTCATTTCTTTTTGCCGTCTCAGCAGAGGCAGAAGAGGGAAGTGGAAGCTGTGGTAGACTGGTGGTGGAGTGTGCAGTGCAGTGTCTGGGAGAGCTGGTCATCTGATAACAGAGCGGGTTCTGTTACACCATCACCAGAGTCACGCAGGAAGTCTTCTTCCGCCCAACCGGCCAGGCTGCCGCAGCAGCAGAGAGCTTGAGACACGAGCTGTGGCCTCAGTACAAGGGCACTGGAAGGGCTGGAGTAGTGCTGCCGCCATTAGACAATTTAGTTTCTGTTTCACGTGTGGGTTTGCATGCTCTTTCCTTGTTTTCTGGCCTGGCCACCGATGGCCCAAAAGATTCAGGAGTTGTGGGCAGCTCAGAGACAGATGCAGGGAGTTAGGCCTGGAAAAGTTTGGTCAAACTATGAGGGGGCGTCGTGGCATTTTCACACATGGGCTTCATCTTCTAACAAAGCTGCTGCTGGTCTAGAAAGATTGGAGGCACGTTGCTGCATTCAAATTTGGGTCTCTTGCCATATCTGCTCTACCTTTTGCTGTGTGCCCTATTTGATATACATCTGCATCTAAGTCCTTTAATTTCACAATATAAAAATAACAGTTTGCCTGTACCTTTTTATTGATCTCATGATATGTTTTGAAAAGAGGGAGGTAATTTAGTGTCTATAAAGGTTTCCAGCGACTAAAGCAAAGTAAAACGAGAGTTGCACTAGCTCAAAAGATTGTGTGCACGTGCTTCAAGCAGTCTCACCCAGTACCTTTTGGGGGGCATTGTGCATACAAGTCTGTATTTTTGGCAGCCTACTGACATTTCTCCAGTGAAACGACCCAGCACTACAGCACTAGTTTTATCAGTTGTTCGGCCACTTCCTCCTTGCTCTTTTTGCGACCAAACAAGTTTCCCTAACTAACGCTGGCAGGAGTGACTCATTTGCAGGACCTTGCTCAAAATCCTGTTCTTCTTGGAACAAGTCAGCCCCTCTCCATACTGTTTACGATTATCCGGTAATATCCTCTCTGGCTTGACCTTGAACCCTGTCAACCTAGTCTAGTGACTCCCCTTCCCTCCCTTAAGAGGCAGGAGGAGCTAATCTCTCACACACTCACTCATTTGCTTCCACATACATACTGAGTATACATTCATGTTGCAGGGATGCCCTGTGTACATAACTCACAAGTTTGTCATTGATCCTAATTAACTGATCCTTTCTAAGTATTCCCAAGCTCCCATGAAATGCACATTTAAAGGTGTGAGGCTATATTGACGAAGAGAGAAAGTTAATAGAAAGAGACTAAAGTGTTTTGTGAAACCCTACTGCTTGTTTTGGTTCATGTCGAAAGTCAAAGTGTTTTCCTGGAATGCGTGGCATGTGCTTGCCTTAGATGTTTCATTCTGAGGTGTCAGTTTTCGGTTCATATAATGAGCAAGTAGATTTATCGTTTGCTGTCTTTCGCTGGATTAATTTTGTTTTAGAGTTAGTTGAAGAGAGCAGCAGCTGCATTCTAAGAACTTAATCACCAAGCACATTAAATAACAATGACTCAATTTGATTGCCAGTAGTTACCTGGTTCTTGTAAAAAGATTTTGCTGCATTGGTGGTGTTATTTCCAGCTGGTTACATAATGCTGAACTATTTCTGCTCAACAGTTATATTGGAGTATGATCCAAAAAGTGCAACTATGAAAGGTAACTAAGAATTTCTAATCTGGTTTTGTTTACACTTGCCCAGTATGAAAATTATGCAGATACTCGTTAAGACAGTTTGACAGTCTCTGAAATCTATTTTCGAAAGCGGCTCTTTACATTGGCTGGGAGGGGCTGTTAGGGGAGGGTGGGGGCTGAGTTGGGATGAGTATTCGCAGTAACTTGTGGTTTGACTTGCAAAGTAGTTGAGGCCTGTGCGTGCGGCCGGCAGAAGAGGTCTGGAAATGAGACGTTGGGGCTGTTGCATGGCCCCTGTCACCCATATCCATGAATAAGTGATTAAGAATGTTGGGAGCCCTGAGAAGGTGTCAGGATCAGGTTTGTTTGCACTGTTTCCTCTTTCTTTCAGCTTTGCCCTGGGTTTATTCAGGGACAGGGATGCTGCTCAACTAGTTTATTGTATCACCCACAAGCTGAAGTACAGAGAGATGACTTTTGAGTCTCCCTTCTAAGAACTTCCTGATGTCAGCAGAACAGCTCCTGCCATATTTCTCTGAAATTCTTTTTTTTAAGGATTTTTCCTGGTATGGCACAGGTTCCTCGTGAATTGAGTTATGATTTGAAATTGTTTATTTTAGTGGTATTTATTTTAAGGAGATCAGAAATCAAACATTCTTTCATTTATTCATTTTATTCTGTGAGACACAGACAAAGACTTTTTTCTCATCTTTACAATGAGTGTCAATCGTATCTAAAACAAAATCACACCCTTTGAAATTCATGGTGTGGGCAAAAACAGTTGAAAGGTTAGTACAGAATGACATAAGGTGTGGGTAAATGATGATAAATTTGAATTTTTGCCTGAACTATCCCTTTTAGATAAGCACTATTTTTAAATTGGCAATTTACC
The DNA here is from genome assembly GCF_016745375.1 of Pimephales promelas. The sequence goes on from NW_024121466.1 coordinate 4,442,885, forward strand.
TCTATTCATCTGGAACCTGTGCCATTGAAAACACGTATTGTCAAACCCAATCTCCAGCCTGTTCTCTACCTTGACTTATTCAAATTATCTGCAATAAAACAATGAGATAGAATGCACCTGTTAGTCAAGTGGGTAGGAGTTGTATCAAAGCTTCCCCTACAGATGCCCATCATTTTGCTAAAAAGTAAAGGGAGAAACCATGGGCATTACCATCAAACTTTAACAAGTCAAGACATGGTCCAGTGGGGGACTATTATTGGAATGGCTTCACTGAAGTGTGCTATATAGAAATGTGTAGTGCATATGTGCCCTAGATTATGCCAATTTCATCATATTCTGACACTGAACTTCTTTACTGTTTGTGCTAGAGTCAGATGGCATGTAAAGACAGTTCACATAAGGTGAGCCTGAATGTTACCCACATTAATAACACAAGCAAGACAAGTAGTTCTTGTCTTGGGTTGGATTTGCGGCTGAGTTTTACCTTCCCACTACTCTAGTGCTACACCGATAGTGACCTGACTTAGTGCCAGATCTCTAGGTGTGGAGGAAGGCAGTTTTATGAGAGCGTGAGAGAGAGCAAGCAGCCAGGTTGAGCAGGTCTTGCATACATACCAAGGGGCTTGATCTGAAGGAATGTCATTTGAATGCGTTGCTCTTATTGGGCATAATCCTCAGTGGCCTCACCCCCTGCTGGGTCACTTTGGCAGATGGAGGGGCGGGGGGTAGTTAGGCTGTTTTGCTTTCACGTGTGAGCGTGTGTTTTCCAATGGACAAATCCAGGAAGGTTGCCTTTCAGAGCCCCCCTCCCTCTACCCTCGCCTGTACTGCGGTCGATCATTTTAATCTCCCCCCACACGTGATCAAGGGGACAGGCCTTTCCTGAAACTTGGCACACAGTGCAGGGTGGGGTAACCGGCTCAGACCGGATTGACAACCTCCCTATTTAATACTGTTCCCTTGCAGCCCTGCGTGTGTCCTCCTACTCTTCCTCCTCTAGTGGGTTTTTTCCACTCAAGCCTTTAGCCGGCAAGCCCCTGCCCCCTTCCCCAGAAGCCAACTGACACGCAATTCAGTGCACATGGTGCCCAGGCCTATACTATGTGCCATGCTCTCCCCCAGCAAAGCGGCACGATACAGATTCTCTTTTCCCATTGCCATTATGACAGCAGGCTTGCCACCCTCTGACATGCTGCTACATTTGAATTCAGTTAACACCCTGAACTGATTGCTGTAAACTAGAAGACTGATTAGAATGCATTTCAAGACATGGTAAATTCTCAACCGATTCTTAACAACATTATAAGAGATGTTGTACATAACTGATAAATTATTTGATTCTTATAAAGACTACTTTAAAGCAACATTTTTGCACCATAAGTACAGGGCATATAAAAAAGATTAGGCAAATGTTTTTAATAGTGAAAAAGAAACTGAGAAGGGGAACTGAGCTATAAGTTTTATATATATTCATTATCATATACAAAACCGATACCTTCTCATTTAAAAAAAACTGCACCAATTCTCCCTGGACTTTTAAAAGAAGTGTTTCAACCAGGTTGTTGACAGAATGGCCTTTTATATCTTGAGGCTTCCAATTGTGGTTTGGATATTCTTGACCAGTGGTCTTTTGTATAGTAGCAACCATTTGGCCACTATCTATGAGCCTCTCTGCTTCATTTGCATACAAGGCTTGGAAAGCCTACCCTGGATGTTAATAGAGTGCAGAGAGAAGGAACAGCATAAATATGGTCCAAACACTGTTAGTGTCTTAAGCTGCAGCGTGAGTTGGTCAGCTTGAACTTCCAAAACAATTTTTTTCAGTAATCTTTTAAGATCTGGAGATTTAGAGTGTTTGAAAATACTTTTAAAATTTTTTCGCCTCTCTGTTGTAGTTTTATGTAAAATACTTTTCCATAATTTAGTAAATAACAGTTGTTTTAATATCTGCCAGTCACTTTGATTAACTGTTACTCAACATTCACAGACAGGCAGACGGACAGACGGCAGGACGGACGGACGGGTGGCGGCTGCGATTGGCGGCTCGGCGGCAGGCTGGTGGAAAATGTCGTCGGGAGCAGGTGGGCGGGGAAGACGTGAGGGGAGGGCCTGTGGGGGTGCAGGCGAGGTAGAGGAAGGACCAGTGGGCATCCCCTTCCCCGAGCACAGTGCTGATCTGCTGGGCAATCTCAACCGGCAACGGCTAAGCGGGATGCTGTGTGATGTACTGCTAGTTGCCCAAGAGAGAGAATTCCCTGCCCACCGCTCCGTGTTGGCCTCCTGCAGTACCTACTTCCATAAGCTTTTCACCTCTGGCCTGGCTGCTGACCGCCAGAAAGTCTATGCGCTGGACTTTGTGCGGCCTGAGGCGCTGGCCGCCCTCTTGGACTTTGCATACACAGCCACACTCACAGTCAGCCGCAACAGTGTGGTCGACATCCTAAGCGCTGCCCGTGTGCTGGAGATCTCACCCGTCCAAGATGTCTGCACACACCTGCTGGACACCAAAGTGCTCTCCCCGCCGGTGGGTGACCGGTGTTTTTTTTTTTTTTTTTTTTTACAATTCGACTGGTTAATGTTTTGGAGCAGTATGATGATGTAGTTCCATTTCTTTTTGCAGGCGGGCAGTGAGCAAGATGAAGAAGAGGAAAAAGAGGAGCGAGGAAAGAATGGAAAAGAGCAGGGCATCCGGCTGCGTGCCCGTGAGTACTTGGAGTTCTTCCAGAGGGGGGCGCATTGGGGTAGCAGCTGCAGCACGCCCGAGCTCAGGGACCTTCCAGCACACCTGCACTTTAGCCAACGCAATGGCGCTGACAGCAATGGCACGCCCATCGGCCTTGCTGACTACTACTCCCCACTGGCCCAGGCCCTATCACAACAGCCTCGTGACCCTGAAGATGATAACGTGGATGAGGAGTGCCAGGATGTAGCTTCAGCTCTGGCTCGAGGGAAAGGTGCAGAGGCTCTGATACCCTTTTATGCTCCCACTCAGAATGGACATTACTACCTCCATCAGGAAGAGCTTAAATCAGAGAGGGAGGTGACAGGTGAGCGGGAGCACGAACAAGGCCCTGCTAGTGCTTTGCTACAACAGATGATGGACTCCTTGGAGCAGAAAAGGGAACAGGCCACGACAGGTGGAGGGGGTGAGGAGGATGGGCCTGAGGGCGAAGAGCAAGACGTGGAATTTTACTTGAAGTACTTTAATAGTGCACCGCATGAGGAGGCCACCACTCCCTCCATGTCTCCAAGTCTGCTACCACTGTGGTCAGTGAGGGGCAACGGAGGTGGAAACCAAGCGACTGGAGGGGGTAACAGCGGTGAAAGGAAGATGCGCTCTAAAGCCTTCCAGAAGTGCCCCATCTGTTCCAAGGTCATCCAAGGTGCAGGCAAGCTTCCACGCCACATTCGTACACATACAGGAGAAAAGCCCTATGAATGCACCATCTGCAAAGTGCGATTTACCAGGTATGTCAGCTTTGTTTTTTATCTTATGGAAAATTGAGCTTGGTTTGTATTTTTACATACACTTTAGCATATTGTGTGCTATCAAATGTAAATGGTAAGGTATTCATACACTAACACAGTCAGCCATAAAGTTGTGTTTTATGTTGACAGAAAGGTTGCATGACAAAGTCCTGGAATTTTAACAAGGGGGTCCAATAAAAATGGGTTGTGGTAGCACAACCTGGTCTACTGTGTTATCAGGGATGAGGCCGTTATAAAACTCTCCATGCCGATATTGAAAGGGATTACAGCACAATCTATCTACGCCAGTGAGTCAGCTGAACTTGTGACCCTGGGTGTTATGTTGATTATTGCCCCTGGCATATACAGCCCCTCTTTCAGACAAATGGCTGATGAAAAATATAGTGTGGTACAAGACTGAATCTCATTTAGAAAGCTGCTAGCATGGCTTACCCTGCACTTAAGGGCATCACCTCTTCCATGAAACCATCGCCTTAATGAATTAATCAGAAGACATGCATTGGAAATAGACACTGCAACAAAAATATCCAGTACCCTATTTGCGTAGGGATGGATCTAAGTTTGCCACCTAAATACTCCACCTATTGGAAAGGGGTACTGTAATATTAATCCCATTTTATCAGGGTTAAGAGTGGACTTCACTCACACTGCAATAAATCAATCCTAACTTCTAAATAATTAATCTGTCTGTGCCCCACTCTGTTACACTGTGTGTGAACATGTTTCCTCACAAGCTGTATGTATATATTACCCACCTTATGGAGAATGTATGCGAAAAGTGAAGGAAAGGTCAGAACATTAAACATCTAAACACACAGGCATCAGTGTGCACATGTCTGTGTTTACATACTCGGGTGTGTGTCCTATCCATGGAAGAGTGCGAGTGCGTTTGTGTGTTCGGTAAGCCACCAATGTTCTGGATGGGTCAACCACCCTAGTTTGTTTAGCTGTACTCTGCCCTGGTCACAAGCTTAGGGGAAGGGACTGAGAGGGGTAAGCTGAGAGCAGTCTTACAACAGAAGGCTTTGTATTTCACACCACACTATAGCTTCCTTATTGGTGCAAAACAATATACTTTGACAGTATGTGGTCTCTTGTTGAAAAGAACCAACTCTTTAGTCATTCGGACCAGTTTGCTTTGGGTGGGGAATCAAAAGTCAGAAATGTGTAAGAGATGACCAAAATGAAAATGTTTTGCTTGGATTAATATTTAAAAAATATAAAAATATCCAACAATAATATATTTTATATTGTTTTTATTGTGTTTTTAAATGGTTGGAGGACACTTGAGGAAAGACATTAAAGTTTAAACCACATTCTTCCAAACCGGTTTCTCAACCCAGCCCACCTTTTCAGTCTAACATAGTTTTTTTTCCCATAAACTAAAAGCTCTCTTCAGCCGCCTTTTGAAGTTTTCAGATTTTGCTTGTAAAACACACAATTGTGCTCCAACACATTCACCATTTTGAAATGGCTCTTTTGGGAAACTCTGGGCCCACAATGACTCTGAACTGAACATTGAGCCCTTCAGTGCCTCATTGGCCTAAAAAGAAATTATGGCGATAAAGCTGTGAGCTTTATGACTCTTTACCTCATTTGACCTTGAGTGCCTTCAGCAAAAAAGAATGATAAATAAACTTGACTTTACTCTTGAAAGTGAAGATAAGGAGGTCAGATTCTTTTAGAGGATATTTGTTGTCTTTGATGTTGCTAAAACAAACAGATTTATATATTTACCTCCTTAGATGTTTGCTTTTATGTAGTTTGTATTATGTGTGCCTATTTGCCTTTTCTAATGATCTATGTGGCTAACCTTACCGGCATGTCTTGTCATCAAGTTGTAGTTAGTGACTCACCCCAATATCATCAATGGGTTTTCTGGGACATCAAGTCATGTGGGAGTGGGCATTTTAAGGACATTAAAGCGTATTGTATATCATTTTATTGTTTTGTTAATTTTCAAACCTTAAATTACTGTTGAGTATGTCATTGTTAATTTGCTTAATTCACACAAACCCATGGGTAGTGGCTCATTTGAAGTTTTTGTATGGTTTTTTCCAGGCAGGACAAGCTAAAGGTTCACATGCGCAAGCATACAGGAGAGAAGCCTTACCTGTGTACTCAGTGTGGCGCCGCCTTTGCCCACAACTACGACCTGAAGAATCACATGCGTGTGCATACAGGCTTGCGCCCCTACCAGTGCTCCAGCTGTTTTAAAACCTTTGTGCGCTCAGACCACCTCCACCGTCATCTCAAGAAGGACGGCTGCAACGGCATCCCTTCCCGTCGAGGCCGCAAGCCACGCATACGAGATTCTGAGCTCCTAGATGGTCCTTTGGAACTTCATGGTCCAGACGCAGACAACGATATAGGTCGACGACATCCGGACAGGGGCACAGGAACATCAGTCATGGAGGAAAATCACGGTAGTCACACGCAGAGCCCGGTTGCCGATGGGGAAGGTAGTAAAGATTTGACCTCGGGACAAAGGGACTCTGCGACTACGTGAATCCATCTTTGTCAGAGAGGGCTTTACTCAAAAATGAGAGGAAGAATGAAAAAAAAAATAAGAAACTTTAAACTACATGGTCCTCTAAAAAAAACAAATCAGGGTGTCACAAATCTAATCTTCTGGTTTCTTTTTCCTCCTTTTTTTCTGCATTCCGCATAGAGACTTAACCACCAAGTTACTGGTCTGTTAGAAGAGCGAAGAGCACTTCAAATCACTCACCCATGCTGTCACCATCTTTCTGGGTCTTTTTGTTGGTGTTTTTGTAACATAATGGCATAGCCATGCGAGTACGAGAAAAAGCTACTATGCAGTTTAAACAAGTTCCTCATCTCTGGGTTGCATCAACAGGGCCTTGTCTTAAAAAGTAAGGTGTCAAACACCGGGGCTGGCTGCTGCTTCAACAGTTTAGCTATGAATGGTCTAAGATGTGATCAGGGCAACCAATAGATTTCTTTTTCTAATGCAATGAGCAAAATGTACATACACTCTACAAAAATTATATTGTCTCAGATTGCAATATATGCAATATTCTGATGCAGCACCTTTTTTCTAAATGTTCCAGAAAGAATCGGACAGGGGTTTGATTTAAAGTGTTACTTTCTCTATAAAATATGTTTGTTTTTTTTTTTATTAGGTTATCTTTTCATGGTTTAACAGGTTACCTTTTTGAGTTGGATACACATGGGGAGATCTCATTAATTTGTTTCTGGCAGGGAGAGGGTAAGACAAGGGATGAGGTCCTGTGTTTCTAAAACACTACCTTCATCTGATTGCCAATAGGCACAATCATCATGTTAAATCTTACTTCTCACAGGCCTGCTTTTCCTTTTTGGCAGTCTTACTTGCATTATATTCTTTCTTATTTTGGGATTGTCTTAATATTTTGTCATTTGATTTCTTTTTGACCTTTGAGTTGACTATTTTGGGTACTTGACACTTTACATTTGTATACGTGTGTGTGTGTGTATATATTAGGTTGTAATCTTATGAGACCCTTTACAAGAGGTATATTGCAGATAGATAGGGTTACATTTTTCTTAAGCTTCACTCCAGGTTTCTCACTGCTTTAAGTTTGCAGGGGGGAATATGCTGTTTGATGTTGTAGAGCATTATAATTGAGAAACCCATTTTGTTTTCCGAAGCTGCACTTAATGGAACCCAGAAGTTTCTTCCCAAAGTATCAATTGTGATAAATGTGCTTCGTTTTGAGTCTTTCTGCAAGAGAGTGAAACCGTATGCAAACGATTGAGTGAGGGCACCACTGTTATGCAAATGGCTAGTGGACAACTTAAGCAGGGAATCTTTTATTTGTTTGTTTGTTTCAGCGAAAGAATGAGAGTTGAGCACCTTTTTTATGCATTTGCACAGCTTTACTAAAGATATCCAACAGAGATAGAGAAATACCTATTTAAGGAGGCAGTTTGGTTTAGGGAGATACAAAGTGCTTATTCAATTTCTTTGCCCAAGGGACCACAGAAACAAAAACCTGAAACAACCTGAGCGATAAGGTGAGCAATAAATTAATGTCCAAGTCCAAATAAGAGCACAGCTGTAGCTGAGTAAGATGGTGGGTCCAGTTTTTATTATTTCAAACGTGAACATTATCAATTAATGCAATGTATATAGTTAAAAAACTAGAGCATTTAACACTTTTTTACAATGCAAGTGATTGGCCTAAGTTTTGAAAGAAAGTGTCCTAAATCTGAGACCTTTATTATAAAGTAATATGTGCTTGTTTTACATTGGTGAGAGCGGGTGCAGCACCGTCATATGGCCACATCAGAGCAGGATGAATCATTGAGAGGGGCCTAGAGCGTCAGCAGGCACTTTGTGGGCACGTTGAGACGGGCTCCCCCAAAAATCCAGCAGAGTGGGTTATTTGGTTGAGTTTAAATAAGGCATGTATAAGGGCAAGACTTGACTAAGGCGGAGTCTTTTATAGATTATGGCAGATTTGAAAGAAACTTTCCAGAAGCATGCATCCTAACAGCAGTTTGTATACAATGAGATCCACTTGAAAGATATAGCAAGGATGTCTGTGGTTACAGCCATGGATGCACAGTTTTGTTCTGGTGTGAATTAGAGGATATAATTTTGTGGCATCATTCCTTCTGCAGTGCTGTATCATGTTTATCTGCCTTTTGCACCTTAATAAGAAAGAAGCAAGATTTGAATGCACTTTGTTACTGAGAAGGGCACTTTTTAGTCAAAAGAAACGGGTACTTGCAAACAAAAGAGCAAATGTGCTAAAAATAAAAAGGCCCATCCAAGTGGGAATACTTGGCTTTTTTTTATTATTATAGTAATTATTATTATTTTGGCTTGAACGTATGTGTTGCTTTTAAGTCTTGACACCGAGCTGCCAAAAAAGTGCACAGTCACTCAAGAGAAAGGACAGGGTGATTTTGTGTTGAAATTTTTGATTGATATGACGTTAACATAACAGAGTAACAAGATAATAATGGATATATATATATATATATATATATATATATATATATATATATATATAATTAATTGCACTTGAAGTTAATTAAAAAAGTTCTCTATTTTGTCTTAATACAGAGGAGTGTAAAGATGTGGCAGCATCTGCAGGGATTTATGACGATGATCTATAACTACATACTCCATTTAAACCATTCAGTTTCTTTCAATGCATTGCAATATGCTAAATCACGCTGGTCAAGTGTCGTGATCACTTTAAATTCATTGTTGAAGGCCACACCCTAAGCATCACACTACTGTAAGTTACGAAGTACGTTTTTGTGTGACTGGACGCCATGGCAGAATTAATCCTTCTGGAAATTCCAGTGCGTGAGCTTGTTTTCACACCCCAAAACACCCAGTTAATAATACATCACATGCCTGTAAGGGTTTGTGTGGTAACACATTGACCTAGACCATCTCTTATCAACCGTTTCGCTCATTGCTTTTGATCCTCCAATATGAAGTTCACAGTAGCTTTTAGATTTGTTTTCGGGTTGTTTTTTTTTACCCATGTCACCACCACCCAAATCTATCCTCCCTTGTTGCAGAAGTTGGAGTGGAATTGTTGTGGAAAAGGCCTACTTGAGTTCCCTTTCTGTCTATTTTTTTCTGTAATTATTGAGTGTGAAAATTTAAAACTTGCTATGCTTTTTTATTGTAAAATGTGTTGCGGCTTGTTTGTATTTCTAGCGAAGATAATGTTAGTTGTGTTTGTGGGGTTTAGGGTTAAATGGGTGGTTAGGTGGGTGGGAGGGGAAGGGAGGTACAAAGCCTGATAGCACTGGAAATGGTGCTTTAGCTGAGAAAGAGTTTTTGCACTAAAAGTCACTAATGTCCTTGTCCTTGGAGGAGGAGGACTGGGGAACCGGCAAAAGGCAAGGCCTTTGAGTTTCTTTGGAGACAGAGTCTGTTTAATCTCCACTTCCCTATGCTTGCATCTGCAATTAACTCTTTGTAAACCAAAGTAGGGAAAGACTAGGATGACAATTCTTAAGACGATTCTTAGCCATTAAAAGAGGTGAATCTTACATAAACGTGTAAACAAAACCATTTCCTAGATGACTGTAGGTCAAGAGTCCAAAGCAACTCCAACAGAAATAAGCAGCTTGAGGAAAGACACAGTATTCATGGAATGGCTTATTTCCAATGGTTAACAGGATCAAACCCTAAGCATCTGTGTCTACGTAGCAGTTTGGTGGAGTTATTAGAGGTCTTTGTGAGTTCACAAAGACTCATTGGCTTGATCTGGAGGGGGGTGTAAGCCTTGTTCAGAGGGTCCTAAAGGAGTCAGGGGTAGTGTATTGAAGCTTGACAAGTGGAGAAAGATTGCAGAGAGAATGTGCCTTAACTTAAAAGAAGATTGGGAGGATTCTTCAAAAGATGGCTTCCATTCCAGCTTCCAAAATGATTCTTGAATATTTGTCGGTTGACATCAATGTTTTATTGTGGACATTTCTAAGAACCAAAAGGTTGTTTGTCCAGAGATTGTCCAATACACCTCAACTTGTAAATACAATGAGTTAAAATTGTCTCCTGGGAAAAAGTTGATTGCAGTAAGGAGATTCTGTCATCTTTACTTCCATTTAGCACTGTTTCTTGCTTCTGCCCCAATCGTGACTCCACTGACAGACACTAGCCTATAGTGAGAAAGTGTCTAAAAAAAACACACACATTTCCATGACTTTAGAAGAACCATGTTATATCCAAATCTTTATCTATTTTGTGTCTTTTATCGGTTTAATTTATTGGACAGGATGTCAGAAAAGCATTAAAGATTACAATGACAGCGATAACCGTAATAATCATGGAGGATAATCTTATTACAATTTTAGATGTTCTGGCTGGGTCAAAGCACAACTAGCTGAGGATGACATAATGTACGGCTTGATTTGCACAGTTGTTCTCACCTGATCCGCTGCTGTTTGATGCCCAGAGGAGAGGGCGTGTTGCACAAGGAGCGGCTCATGGGCGGTGGGTACTAGTTTGCACAGATCGGGGAGGGTGGGTAGCATTTTTGTGCAGGTCGGGCAGGGGAACTGTGTCTTATAAGGGGGCTTTGGAGAGCCTAGTCAGGTATTGCTGTGCCATTCTGTGTACCTAAGGAATTTATAGCCATCTACGTCTTTGACTGCCTCAGCTGGTTATGTTTTACTGATCAAGGAGATGTTCTGGAGAGCAGATGTCAGAGGTTGTGGTGGGAGGAGGGGGGTTTGGGATTATGGTCCATTGTCTATGCTTCTCAGGTTAAATAAATACAGCAGTCCATTTTGTTTGGTTTAAGCTCAAATTTTGCCTTCTGTGTAATCAAAGCTTTATTGTACTGAGAGTACACCAACCGAATATATATGAGTTTTGAAGATGATATCAAAAAGCCAACTACCCATGTGACCACAACTACACCCTCATTTTTGTCTTGCCTAATAACTGTATGTTCTTTTCTAGTGTAAAAAACAATGGCAAAAAGTCTTTTTTGAAACGTCCTAATATTTTAGAAAAAGTATATTGTCTCAGAATAAGGCCAAGACAGCAGGGAATTTTGGGATGGAGACATCAAATCTGAGGTCTCCAACAAGTCAAGGATGCATTCCATAAGTTTCTCTTAATAATTGTTAGAACGAACAGATGCAGGTAGATGGAAAAGAGGTGGTTTTTAAGTCTTAAATGACTTTTTAAAAAGTTTGTTTCTCTGTTCCTCTACCCAGAATGTGCAGGGAAAAGGACCGTGTTAGGCTTCAAAAAGCCATCAAGATGATAGCAGTTCTGTGATTGTAACAAAAAAGCACTTTGCGAAAGGCCATCCAGAATATTGTGTGCTGTCTCCTTTGATTATTACTGTTGTTGTTATTGTTTTTTTTCCATCTTGTTGTTTTTTAATCTCATTGTGGATGTAATGATTTATTTAAATGCAAAAACTACATGAAAAGAAAAGAAACTTGAATATGCGATATATTTGGGTTGAAGAACTGCCGCCCCGTACCACACACATCTCTGGAGATACACACAAAACAAAGAATGTTCAACAAACGGCATATGTTCAAGTTGTTGTACATGTTTTCTTTTAACAATTTTGCACCTATAAACTTAACTCATCACAAAGGACTTTACATTTGCTTAAAGGACATTTCTTCCTGGGTTTCCATTGTCCTGCAAGATGCTTAATAGACAAATACAGAATTTCTAAGATAATAGATGTAGATTATTGGTATTGTTGGGGCGTAACTATCCCTGACAATGTCCATTAAAAGGCTGCAAATACTCAACTTGCAATCCACCCTGTCCTAGGCAGTCAGGTTTGGACCATTATAGTTATACATAAACTTTCCTGCATATGGACAACATGTGATATTTCTTAATTGCATTCCTTCTATGTTGTTAGATGGAAAAATATATTTTCCACAATGTTTTTGCATAAAGTTTAAGAGTTTATAAGGGACTCCTATACTATATTCCAAGCTAACATCTCTTGTATGTTTCACATTTCTCGTATCAAATCTGTACGTAATTCATCATGTGGGTAATCAGCCGTACAGACGCAAGCTCTGCACAGGAAACAATATTAATTTTCATGCTTTGGGGGCACTTATGTTGACTGTGGGGCGGCAGAAAAATTCCCAGTGTCTCAGGCTTGGACTGCAGAAACCCTTTTTTTTTAATTCAAATCCTGTTCCTTTCCATTGTCTGTCAGTGTGTGTTGAAGCTATTGAGATGTACAGGAGAATTTTGGGAGAATTTGCACTTTTGGCGATGAAAAGAATTTGTATTGTATATGAGACCACTAAATCTACATCGTCTAAATCAAACAATTCCATGTTGTTTTCCCTTTTCATTTTATTCTATTTTTTTTTCTTTTGTTTAATTTTTACAAAATATATCCAAAAATGTCTGACGTTTAAGAAATAAGACATTTCTATTAAAAACAGAATGTTTACGATCTCCCTGTCTTTGTGTATGCTATAATTGAAAAAAAATGTACAAGTGTGTAATACAGGCATTAAAACCTGCTGATTTAAGATAATCTCCCAAACTGGGGGTTAAGCACAAGGAGGCCAGCTGAAAAGTGGCCCAACCCCCTCTAAAACCAACCAAGAGACCAGCCTTGAAAGGCTCAGAGACCAATTTAGGTTGGAGAGTGTAAGGTGTTTGCACTTTCAGAGTAAACTAAATTGTTCTTCTTCTTCCTTATATCTAGAATGTTTACTTATGCACCACTGGCCTTGATCTTAATACTGACACCTATCGGCGTGGATGCAACATTACACAAAACTAAAGTTTTCTGTTTATGCTGAGTAAAAACTTTCTTTTCAGATGAGTCTCCATCATTTGAAATATACATGTAGGCATTGAGCATAGTTTCTCACCAGAACTTGGTAACTTGTTTATAGAACTCAAAATACTGTAGGCTACAAAAGAAATACACTTGCAATCGAGTTGCTGTATACTGAATACAGAGTGGCTACTGCCGAATCATAGTCATGTAAGCTAATAGCTGGATTAAAGTTGGCATTACCTGGTAGACCATCTTGGTCCAGCAACCTATGAGCTAATCCGACAAGCTTAAGATGTCCGGCTAGTTTTTAGAAGATGGTAGTCAAGATGGTCAACTAGCTAATAACCGCTTAATTATCAACTCAAATGATCGACCAGATAGGCCATGATAGCGCCAAAATACAGCTACCAGTTCAAGAATGTGTCCAACATGATTTGTGTGTCAGTTATTAATTATTTCTATCCGTTTAGTCAGTTGAATGCGCCTACATTTTTACAAAAATAATCCTCAAAACTGAATTAGTGAGCGTAGGCTAATTAACTGTCAGTTAGGGCTAATTAAGGCAGAAGTATGACGGCATAAATTCGTGAAAATAACGATACTTTGGTGTCGAGACTTTTAGATTATCAGTAATAGTTGTAATGTAGGATTTTCCTTGAAAATACGTACTTACGTGACATCAAGTAGCTTATCCAACAAGACGGCCTACATTTTCCCCATTGCAAATTTCGTGCAGCCTACTTTCTGGTCAGCCCACTGAAGCGACTAAAAAAGCAAGTTGATTCAATTCATTACATCACCACAAGATGTCACTATACCTTAACTGTTCTTCCGGTACAAACTCTTCAATATATTACATGTGATGGATATCCAAACGACTTGCATTGTTCTTTGTTTATAGTGAGTGTCATATACGATTGCTGCAAACATTATATTTTAATCTATAGTTATTTATTTATTCATTTATAATATAAACTCTGTTTTTTATTTATTTATAATAATTATGAACTGTGACTTGTATTAGCCTACATGCTATGGGTGATTTCGTGTTATACAGCACATTTCCATGTCTCATCATATGTCTTTTAAAGATAAAATCATGTAAATTTTTTATCACAATATCCACAATTAAAAATGAATTACATTTTCAGTAATTTCACTACACTGGTTTGAGTGGACATTTTGTCGTCACTTAGGTTAGGGTTTGTGTTTTAAAATGAAAAACTACATTTATTAAGAAATATTTGAGATGTTTCACAAATTCTTTTGCCTAACTGAAATGATTCAAACATTTTGTTTCTTCGTATTACTTTTAAATTGGTCAATTCATATGCATTTCTTTGTCACTTACCATTTCAGATTCACTTACCATTCTGTCCTTTGTAATATCCCTTCAGACTTCACCTTCAACAAATGTGGAAAAGTGTATTTGTGGCAGGAAAACAACAGAAACATCAGTAAGTATTAGCTGTGATTTATATGTTTTGTGGTACTTGGTTTGTCTCACTTTGAAAGATCCTGTGATAAAATTAGAGAAATCAGTGTGATCAAAGTGTCAAAAAACACTAAAACAATTGATAGATTTTTTTTGTTTTTTCAGTATTGGGGCAATGAATCACAAGTACCCAGACTTTATTAGGGCTTTTTTATGTAAAATATGTGAATAAATGTTCACCCTCTCTATTTTGGGGCTATGGGTATTGTCCTCCTCCTCCAAATGTCCCAGACACAACAGAAACAGGATGAAAACAGAGAATTAAGGGGTGATTAATAATTAAGCAGAACAGAGCAGGCGAAGGGGTTACATTGTTTTTCTCACTCAGGGGTGTTTTTTCTGTCCGAACAGATTGAGTTTGGAAACAGGGTCACAGGGATCAAAGAAAACCCTGAAGCAGCCCGTTGAGTTTTTTTTTTTTTTTTAAGATATCTGCAGGCCCACTCTCTGTATTCTCTCTCTCTTTTCTTGCAGTGTGTGTGCGCGAGTCAGTGAGAGAGAGATTTCACGCTATGACAGGACTAGATAAAACCCCTGCAGATTTCCCAACAATGAACTCCAGGAGGTATATTTCAAAGAGAAAAATACGTCTTAATCGGTCTCATTGACAGCCTATTATTTCTGAGAGTCAAATGACATTAAAATCACACTTGGGTTGGTTGAAATCGATCATCAGGTACACTTAAATAACCCCACCACACTGCTTATTTAGTCTCTTTTCAAGTACGGATTTGTTGGTAACTATTCCATATGTCAGTAATTTGGTGCCACTCAATACAACCCCCCTTTGATATGTTAATTAGGGACCTTGACCTTTAACCCCTGAACCTCACATCCCCGTATTGCCAGTGCCCCTCAACCCCGTCCCACACACAAAATGCTTTCAGAGGCGCACCGCCGGCCCGAAGCCTCGCCTCTGGACATCTCTCTGTCCCTGGAGACCGAGAAGCGAGGTACCTTTAAACCACTGCGGCAAAAATCCCCACCAAAACTCTGCAGTCATTAATATGCAAAAATGCAAATGAGTGGGTAATTAAGAGCTGGAGCTCTCTGGAGGCTCTTTGATTGCTAATGAATTCTAATCTGCAAAAAAGGGGGGGAGGGGAACGAGGAGAAAAGGATGAAAGAATCAGACAAAAAGAAGGAAATATTAAAAAGTCGCTCCTATATGTAATCATATAATCCTTTATGGAAGCTACAAAGATCTCATTTGCCATCTGCAGCCATGTACACAACACTTTAACACGTACGGGTCCGGGTCGTCCGATGATGACCAGAGACAAACATTCGCTAGAAATGCCAAACAATTAGCCCTGGGTAAAATGATGAGCGTATCCAAAAACCCTGATATTAAGGCCCTTTGAAAGACTTTCTAAACAATATAGAAATACTGCAAAAGCACCCTCATAACACAGGTCTTGTTCTACGGTAAATGGTGGTGAAGGTGAGTTCCTGAGAAAGACAGTGACAGAGAGAATGTCGGAGAGGTCAGGTAGCATGACTGTCTGCATGGCAGCACCAGCTGTGTTGTAGAGAGGAGATGTTATTTCATCACTTTTGCAAGCGAAAACACCCCCACTCACACTGCCTCACGCTCTCTCTCTCTCTCACTCACTCACTCAAAGGCACACACAAACATGCTGTTATTGTTACTGAAGTAGTCCCACGATACCCACAATCTCTCACTTCACCCCTCCACCCTCCTCATCCATCTCTCCTTCTTTTTTTTCGCCCGCTCTTTGCATTCTGCACCTCCTTGTTGGTTAACTTTGTTCAAAAAGTGATATTTTTTTGTTTGTTTGAAGGAATAATTAACATTCTCTCATTATTTAACCCTCATGTCGTTCCAAATAGTGAGATTGAACATAAATGGACTGTCTGAATGATTCGTCTTTGAGTCAGCCTTACTTATCTTAATGAATGGTCGTCAATAGAATGGTGAAGGGATGAAGTCAAAACCCGAAAGATTAATTCGAGCTGGTTCCACTCAAGATTTTCCAATGGGGTTTTATAATGGGGTATTTCAATTTGTGAGTAAAATAAGGTCTGTGGTAAACATAACTTAACGATAATTGGGCGTGTTGTTCTTGCACACACTCATACCACAAATGTTTTAACCTAGTAACTTATTATAACGCACGTTTTTTAAAAATAAACATAACAGCTTCAAAATTCGGTGTGTGTGTGATACACGGTGTAGAGCAAAGTTGTTTACCACAGACCTTATTTTACTCATAATTTGAAAAACCCCATACAAAAAAAACTCTATCGGGTTTTCACGGCATCCTCTATTTGATCCAGCGGTTAACAGCTCACTGAAGGGAAGATTATCTGTGAATAATATTAAATGTTAAATGGCTTCAATTTGGGTCTGTTTCTCACACAAATCTACCATATGATTTCGAGAGACTTCACTAGTGAACGTTTAAGGGGTCCTTTTGAAAGCTAGAAGTTTCGATCATCCTTTGCTTCTTGAATGAAAAAAAAAAATGTTGGGTGGGGATGGGACTTGACTTTGTCGAGAACTGATTGGCTGCATCCGAAATCGCATACTTCCCTAGTAGGCGAAAAGTGTGTGACAAAAGAAGTACATTTGAATTTACAGAGTAGGCAAAAAATACCCGGATGACCTATTTCTTCAGGCGAGATTCTGAGGTGTGCATACGATGGACACTTTACTATCCCATGAGGCCACGGGAGATGATTTATGAATGGCAGTGAAGCGACACAACTGACGCTGGTAGGGCAAATGGTGAATGTAGGCAACGTCCAGATAACATTGATAGCTACACACATCCATACTACCTAGAACATATTTTTTTAGTGTCCGTGAAGTAATTACTTATTAAAAAAAGTACCTTCTCAAGAGAGAATGCGATTTCTGGCAGCCAATGACTCATTGTGGTTTGCTATTGCTGTGATCACATTTGAGAGACAGGTTGTTCCACTGAAAAACACATCATCATAGACGTCAATTGATGTCCTTACAAGTTGACAGGGAAGTTATTTTGCTTAAAGATTATGAGGGCACCTGAATTATATGATGTGAATGGATAAATCATAATAAATACGGCAATATTCCATAATGTCAATTTTGATTTCATGGTGACTTTAAAAACTCTCCTTTGTAATTTTATGGTAAACGACGCTTTGCACAGTTGTTTAGAATTTTCCCCTTTTCTTTAGTACCACGGAAAAAAGACTTTCATGTGGATTTTTAACGACATGAAGGTGAGTCGCCTAGCCTACATGCTAATAGAAGTAAATTTTCACCTGAACTAGCCATAACTAGCTTACCCTTTAACGTAGGCTAAGTGTACAACACACAGGTCTATATGCGTATGCTAGTATTCCATCTGATTTATATTTAGAACTTCCGAAAGAGCGTTTAACAAAGGTAGACGCGGACTTGCATTGTGAAAGGGTTAATGAACGTATACAGCATCTCGTTGTGTGTCACGTTAAGTTAGCGCTTGAGCAACCGCAGGTCTGTGTGGCGGGAAGCTGGAGGTCTGGGGTTTGTAAACAGGAAGTCTACGCTACAGGCACTGTACCTGATGCGTGGGTGATAGAGCAGGGGCTGCCCGAGCAAAATGTGCAACGTTGGGATCCAAAAATGGCAGGTGTGTCATAGATAGGGGAACACATGATATGATCTTACGAGACCCTTGTGAGGTTGAGTGTGAAATGGTTGGAAAAACGTACAAATAGAGGCAACGGCATTGCCCCAATTTTTTTAGTTCTCCATAGGATTTTGATCCTCGAATGAATCTCAAGAAAACCTGTCAAGAAACTACCTGGGTCATATTTAATACTACAAGATGGTAGTTAATAAAATAAATAAAAAATACCCCCCCAAAAATACCTATTTTATTACTATTAAGATTTTGTAACATTGTTGTTTGTTTGACTTTTTTTTTTTATAACCCCAAACTTGCTATATTACAATAATGGAAATTACCCCCAACAGTAAAGTCAACAGTAAAACTTACACATGAGGATAATGACTATTTGGGGAGAAAATGAGCTTGAGCTACTAATAATAATGGCCATGATTCGAAAACGTTAAATGAAAATTAAAAAAGTCATTTTTGACCGCCACACAAAGAGCACAAGAGAGTTAATTGTGTCAAGAAAATAATAATAATACAAAATTATTCTAAATTAATTATTGTTTAATATAATGTATATATTTTTTTTCTTCTGATTTTGGGGTTAAATGTAATCGTCAAGTTTTTGTGTGATGAGACTGTTTCAGGCATGCTCAGGTGCCTGGTCTTGTTTTATCTTATCTACCCCAAGGTGTTTGTATCACTGCTAATCAACATGGTGGTTTGATGGTCCTTTTTCCCAGGGTGCTGTAAAGGTGGGTGCCTTCGTTTTAGTCTCCTTTGACTGGCCTCCAATCGAGCGAAGTCAGCGGGGGTTAGTTTACCATGTGCAGGGCAAGCAAAACAGAGATACTTCGTGCTCTGTCTCTCTCCTCCCCTTCTACTCAGATAGACTCAGAACATGGGCAAAGGGCCAAAGTCATCAATCTGTGAAGTCCAGTTTTAGAAAAATGTTTCCATTACAGAATCAGTTTTTAGAATCAGTTTAAACGCCACCGTGATTCAAAGATTTAAAAATAAACGAAGATTCCTGTTTGAGAATAAAAGAATTCGGCTTGTGATTGTCATAGAGATGCCACTGTTTGAATTGATTGGAAGGCATGGGGGTTGGTGAGGCTTTGGGGTTGCAGAGCTTGGCCTAGTTTCATGTCTGATCACTACCGTATGCACCAAAGATCTCGCCCTCCGCTGCAGGTAGTCAGTGAGTGCAGCACAGCGCACCCCGAACATCTGTGTGGTACAGCAGCCATGGAGGAGTTTCTTTGAAGAGCTCAGATGGCTTTTAGTGATGTGAAAAGAGAGAAGTAAATCAGAGATTAGAGAGTTCTGTGCGGAGGATGAATGCATGAAAAGGTTAGGGGTTCATACTGTGCCGTGCTGTAGAGCAAACAGAGATAAAAGGTGCACAGATGACCTGGAAATGGAAAACTCTGGAGATGCACACGGCGAGAAGCTTCGGGGTTCAAACCAACCGACTGCAGGTGCTTCGTTCCGTTTCGTAGAGTACTTTTGTTTTCAACTTGTTTCATTTGGATGTCATTTTCAGTATTTTTATGTAATCGGGTGAAAATATAACGAAATACATTTCGTTTTACTTCTGAGCTTTTGTCGTTTTTTCTCATAATGTTCCTCATTAGATCCTCATTACCGTAATACGTTTCTGTTCGGATTTTAAAATGAATAAATTAACAAAACAGATGAACAGCACTAAAAATGAATGAACAGCACTAAAAATTAAAGCCATGATGTAGGCCTATATATAGTTTACCATTAAAATAATTTTTCTTTCTCGTTAATTTTATGGTAATGAGAATGAGATTTTTTTGCATTATGGTAATGAGAATTGGGTAGGAATTTGCAAATAATGATTAAAAAATTATATATATATATATATATATATAATTATTATTATTATTAATGTGATTTTTTTTAGTCTTTAATTTTTTTTCTGATTTATTTATTTTACAATTGTTTACATTTTATTTTTTACTTCATGTCTTACCTTGTTCTTTTGATTTTAGAGTGAAAACCAGGTCAGGTTTTTGTGAGATTCACCAAAAACCATTCAGTTTTGCATGTCAAAAATGTGAGAGGTGCTTAAATTTGTTTAGATGTTGTGCAAAAACTGCACACAATATCTATTTCACAAATTCACTCCCCCAAACAAGTGTTTTTTGTGAAACAAAAACAAGTGCATATGGAAAACGCACGAAAATAATACTTGCGCTCTGTTAAATCACATAAATACACGCTGTCATGAATAATTTCCATACACCAATTTAATGTTAATTGCATGGTAATTTCATTGTATGCTTCAAATTGAGTAGTGTAATATTATGCCAAGGAAACGTTACAATAGCAAAACAATAGTCTTTATTCAATCTTTTTACATAGATAAATATTTTATACGCTCACACAAATGTATGAATGATTAGCAGAAACGTGTGAAACATATGCTAATTTTACTTCTACATCTGGCGTTAATTACAGACAGAGGGCGGAGGATGGCTGAAAGGAGGATTCAGCAGAGTATCTTAGATAATGAATCCTACCATGCATGGAAACAAGATATTATACCAAACCATCATGGATTTTTGTGTGTAAATCCATCACATTTCACGGACACACTCTGATTTGTCCTGTTTGCAATATTACGACCGCCTGAGACGACAAATCAATTGTCCATCAAAAGAGAAATCTCAATCAAAAAAAAGTACTTATCTTTTTGTTTTATAATCCCTGGACGACTTTCGAAACCACAATGCTTCTTTCCTTCAAGCTTTTTTTCTTCTTTTGTCTATTTTAACCCTCCTTTCTACATGACCCACTGCATGCTCTCCATGTCAGGCCCAGCTGTTACTACAAACTACTTGGAGATCGTACAAGCTCGCTAATTTCTCTTTTGAAATCCCACTGTTCGCTGTGAACCACAATCTGATCCATAGCAATCGGCTCATTTGTCTTTGCTTGAATAACTTATAAACTATATGATGTATAGCCTATATATGTATATAAATTCACGCATGATCAAGCACAACATTAGATATTGTATGTGGTGCTCTCTCTGTGCTAGCAAAGGTATGTGTAAGCCAGCTGTATTCCTTTGCCTTACAGCTCCATTGTCCACCACATAGGACCCTTGGGGCTAATTATTGCAATTTACAGTGCCTTTTGTTATTTAAGGGAGATCCATGATATTATTTACTAATTTAGCTCGCTCCCCATCTGAAATGGTTTATTTTCTGCCCTACTTTGGCTGTTTTTGTCTAGTTTCTTAAAAAAAAAAGAAAGAATAAAACTTTGAATTTATTTGTAATCTTTGTTATTAACAGACCACACCCTTCTCAGTCTTTCATAACATTTAACTAAACAATTGGCTGTACTGACTTTTGGAATTTAAATCCCTTCATGACATTTCCATGATCTTCACCAATTTTTAGACTACGGTCTTTGCTTTGGTTGACCTAATTTGTAGGATTCTTTTTTTCTTTGGTTGTTCCTTTACGTGTTATATTGGAGAGGTATGAAATCTACAATGAACCGAGACTGTAAGTGGAGCTTTGACTTGTAACCCTTCATCTGTTCTTTCCTGCCATCATCCCTCTCTCTTCTTCTGGCCATGCTGCATGGCCTCTTGTCCCATCCCCCCACTACACACTCTGTTATGATCCCTGTATTCTGTGATCCCATGCCCCCCCCCCCCCCCCCACCCCTTCACTAGACCAGCTCTATGAATCAGCCACAGGGAGAGACGGAAACGATTCTGTGGTTGTGGTAAGATTTATGGCTAGAAGTACATGCTCAGTAGGGCAAAATGTTTAGTGTGATGGTTAACTTAGACATTGATTTGGTTGCTTTGCTTTCACATGCCAGCTTATTTCTCTAAAATATTATATATGCAACTTTGCCAGGTTTTAGTTTAAATTATATATTAGTTATTTATTGACCCAGACTAATTGTAGGTATTTCAAGAATGTTAAATATATATTTTAGGATTATGTTGGACAGAAATGTAATTTATTACCATTGACAGTTAAGTGAGGCAAAAAATAAAAACATTTAAATATCAGCTGTTCACTGAAAAGCTTCTGTTTGAAGGCTTCTTATGGATCATATAATGCCAGCCCGTTCTCATCCCAAGGCGTCATATTCTGACGCTTTTGACATTTCGTCTACATCCAACGCACTTGGCACCCTTTAGCGTCAATATGAGACGCAGATATATATGGGCCAGAAGGCGCCTCCTAGTGGTCTAACCCTAAACCTACCCCAAAACTAAACCTACCCATAACCGAACAAAGCTCTGTGCGTGTTATAGTGACGCTAAAGGGTGCCATGTGCGTTGGATTTAGACGAAGTTTCAAAAGTGTCACTATATGACGCCCTAGGATGAGAACGCATTGATAATGCTTGCCTTAAAGGCACAGTATGTAAGTTTCGCTGCTAGATGTCGCTTATTCAAATTCGATGGAAAGCAATCCGACGGCACTCAGACAGAAATCATGTTCTTCTGTGAGCTAATGTATTAAAGTTTTATTATTAGAGCCTGGGACATTTTACCGTGCTGTTTTTATTATGCTTATATGGCTCATTTTTAATAGGGTCCATTTACCACTCCCCCAGAGTTAAACAGTTGAGTATACCGTTTTTGAACCCATTCAGTCGATTTTCTGATATTTAGAAGAATATAAGTAACAAGACAGTTTCTGGTCCCATTGACTTCCATAGTAAGAAAAAATATATACTATGGAAGTCAATGGGACCAGAAACTGTCTGGTTACTGATATTCTTCTAAATAATCGTCTGAATGGATTCGAAAACGATAAAACTCAACTGTTTAACTCTGGGGGAGTGGTAAAATGAGCCTATTTCCAAAAAAAGTGGATTATCCCTTTAAATTACAATTGATCTCTTAAATTCACAATATTTTATTTCACTCTAATAAAAAAGATGCAGGTGCTGAATCACTACTCATGTCACTTTATCTGACGATATAAAATTGTTGGGTCACGCAGCGCTGTTTTATTTGGTCAAAAAAGTCATACTTAAAATATGTTTGAGTGTGTTGAAAGTTATGTTAACGTAACTCTGTGCATTCACTCGGTGGCTGTTATGAGACACTTGTTGCACATTGCATGCTAGATCGATATTAGAATATATTAATTAAAGATGGATGACTTGTGTGGCTAAATGGCATGCGGTTAAATTTTAAATATATGAAGAGTTCAGATGCAAAAGCCTCTAAATGCCATTTGAAATTTTCTTCTTTAATAATGATTTTATCAAACTTGTATATTTAAGTTCAGTAATTTCACTTAAATGGCAATGATAATTACCTATTAATTGTTATTTAAGTGAAATTACTGAACTTAAATATACAAGTTTGATAAAAATCATCATTAAAGAAGAAAACTTCAAATGGCATTTAGAGGCTTTTGCATCTGAACTCTTCATATTGTATGGTGGAGAAAAATGCTGTATTAGGCTACTACTACATACAGCTTATGTTAGCCACTTGACAAAATACTGTTGCCTCTGAGGCATGGTACAAAAATCCTGGTAAGAGATTCAAGCAACTTCAAGGACTAACCTAAATATCCAAACAGTTGCTCACCTGTCTACTAAACAATATTCTTTGGCGTTTCCATGGTTTCTACGGAAATAAACCTAGAAATCGAGGGTAACGTGGTCATCACACTGATGGCGTTACTGGTTAAAATGG
Organism: Pimephales promelas; assembly: GCF_016745375.1. The sequence goes on from NW_024121466.1 coordinate 4,466,468, forward strand.
CTGATTTCTCAGGATTTAAACATTACACATGTCAACAAAATATATAAAGTTTTTTTTAGTGTTTTTTGACAATTTTAATCCACAAATCTTACATATTGTTCCTTAAGAAACAAATGGGTCTGGTTTCACAGACAGCTTAGATTGAGCCAGGAGTAGGCCGTAAATTAGGAAGCTTTTATAAACGTTCTTTTGAAAAAAAAAAAAAACATTAACATATATCAGTGCAGCTCAAGTTAAGACAGCTCAAAAATGCTTGGCTTAAGCTTTGTGAAACCGGGCAATGATGTAACTAAATTAAGTGTAGATAGTTACAAACTACAAAGTCGTTACTAAGCCTCCATTGAGAATTTATTTATTTTTCATACAAACTGCAACTTTTTTTTTTTTTTGAAAAGTAATATTGATAAAGTTTCTACGCCGGATTATGAATCCACTTAATGTTTTAGCTATAGCCAAAGTAGCGATACACCGCGCGGGCGTCTACGTTAACCAGACTAATAAAATGATGTCACGCAGGCTGTGCTTAGCCCCTTCAGTCAGCCTCACTGAACACACAGCGTTCGTCACGAAATGGGCGGGTCTAAGATGAATAAATGTGTGACTATTGGACATTCCATCTGCCTATCACTTCTTGTCGCCTTTCTATTGGCAAGTAGCATGCGGGTTTATCTCTCCATCTCTTGCTGCTCTTGTAAAAATGCCGCTTACTTTTCTAACATCAACCTCCGCCGGAAATTATAGTTCCTTTTATCAATTCATTTTTCCTTGAAGCATATCTATTAAACCTTGACTGACAAATAATTAACAACCATTGTGCGCGTCCTGACTTATCACTGCATTTTAATCCGTAGTCCTTGTCGAAAAAACTCTTGACTCCCCTGGGCACATGAAACTGGACACCCGAGCGTTCGAGGCCCCTCTTTCCATGCGGAGGAATACATTGTTGCTGCTCACAATGTGGATGGAGGTGGTCAAGATGTCTACTAGAAGAATGAATTCACCTCAATTGTAACAACATAAAGGAAGTCGTGGCGCGGGGTTGTTTGGATACAGACCTGCAACATTGTATTTGTGACGTTTGTGTTTTGTAGGAGGATGTCAAAGAAGGAATAACACACATTGTTGCGCCTATCAGCCTTTAATGCGCCGTGCTTCAAATTCTTTCAAGTTTTATGTTTTTTTTCCCTGCGAGATTCAACCCTTCTCTTTTACAACTGGATGTAATACAACTGATAAACTGAGGTAATGCTCTTTGGTTATTTTGTTGTGTTTTACTGGGTTACTGCGTTGAATAATTTTAGCGACTCATTTACATCAGAGAAGTCACATAATTGCGTATTGAAGTTCAATTTAGCAAGTTTTTGGGATGTCTGCTTATGGAAGTGGGGGGATGCAGAGTTTTTTTTTTTTTTTTTTTTTTTTTGCTTGCTTAGTGGCTGTGGTGGTGGTGGGAAGTCCTGCCCAGTTTTGTGCTGGTGGTCTTTAACCTAGTTCTATCCTAACAGAAATGACTCCTTTGTCCTTTTATCAAAGTAAGGATTAGTTTTGTGGGGCGCGTATGAGTTGAACTGACTAAGAGCGAGAGCTGTCATTGCAAATTTAATTGACAAATTACTAATGGCTGAAAGTTACATATGCTACATACACTTGTTAAAATGTATCACTTCCTACTAAACTTGAGCATCTAGTTGTAGTACGTTGTATCCATGTTTGCTTTTCGCAAAGCCTTTTGGTTAATTCGGTTACTTCGTTGAATATTTTTGGCAGGAAATTCCTCGTGCCCCCACCCCCACTCGCCCTCATCAAATCGCGAGTCTCTTGAGGAAAAGTTGACATTTTGTCGCGGCACTTTTATTAACTTTAGCTTTATCCCCAGCCAAGCTCGTACGTTTATCTCACAACACCATGTATAACTGAGAATTATCGGCCGCACGCCTGGTTAATATTGATTATAATGCCGTGCTTATCAAAATTACGTGCGTGCGATCGATGTGGCCTATCGGTTTTTGAAATGGTTTGCTATCGGAATACAATAAGTTTACAACTGAGAATAAATATTGACATTGTTCATGTCTGAGTAAGCTTAGCCCTATATACACAAAGAAATGGACGTGACTAAACACTTGTTCCACTTTCAATAATTCAGATGTTTTTTTTTTTTAAATAGGCTAGATCTTTTCGTGGTTGCTATATTTTCCGTATTTTTATTCGAAACGTGGATTTACCTCGGGTAAATTATGGTGCTTAGTTAGTGGCACTGTTGCGCTCTCTTACAACTAGCCTCCAAATAAACGGCAGTGATTAGGCTATAGCAGACAATTTTATTTTAAAGCCACGAAATACCTTCCAAACGCTTGTTTTTGTTGTCACCTCATCCGTTTATTTTATTTTACCATAGGTGTGTGTGTGAGGGAGAGAGAGAGAGAGTCAGGAACCTTTACCGTTAGCGATGAAAATCGAAGGAATTTTAACGATTCTTCAGTTTCCTCATCATGATTCTGGTGTCCTAACGATTCCTTGACGGGTTTAAAGCTTTTGGCGAATTAATGTTTTGAGAAAAAAATTGTATTTTCAACAGTCTATTGGCAAATTGTGTGGACATTTCAGATTTAAACAGAACCGATTGGCTAAGCTAATAGGCTACACTTTTTGCAAAGGTGTGTTCACACTTTTACAGACTTTTAGGGACACCATTAACGCAATTCTTTAAAACCGGGCTTAATTCTAAATGTAAATAGTAAACAAACAATAGGTAACACGTTTAATTAATTTACTAGGCCTATGATGTGTAGGCCTGTTTTGCACGTTGTCAAATGAACAACCAGTCAGTAGGCTAATTTTGCTTAAGTCAGGTTCATTTCGAATCCGATATAACGAAAGAAGAGCTTGCTAGATTAATTCATCAACACCACCGACTGAATCATATGTATTGGCACAGAACCGATACACGGCACAGAACCGATTCATAAGAGTCGTTCGTTCGAAAAATGGAATCACGCTGGTTGCGCTGTGTTTTGCATCACCTAAAGAATCGGCTCGTAGAGTCATTAGTTCAACTAGTAGTCTGATCCATATGGTCTGATAGCGTATTTCATGCTGTAGATTCAATAATAATAGGAATTGGAGAAATTTTCAGAATACCTTGATCTGTACGCGTGACAACTGATAAAGGACATGAAGCCTACGTCATAAATCATGCGTTTCCATTTTTCATATTATATAGGCCTAAAAAGAACCGGTTTTCGATTTCCAACCCTAATAGGCTAACTGGACTTCACCTCGTACGTCCATCAGCAGGGATGATCATAGCAGTTAAAACAGCTTCATGTCTAGTTTCTGAGACATTGGTCAGATTCTACATGGAGCAATGCCAGTATGAGTGAAATATATTTTTACGTGTGATTTGCCTTTGTTTTGTATGGATTTGGATATCTTTATTGTCTTTTTTTTACTGAGGGACTACATGTTTTTATTCAGCTGCTTTTGTTTGTGAGTCAAGAAAGCAGTGTGAATAAAATGTATTTGCAAGGTGTAAAAACACTTTTATTTTTGCCATTGGCTTGCAATAGTGTTATAATCAGACTGTTGATTGGAAAGGCTAATAAGAAGTGCTAAAGACACCACCACCTGTTGGCATGCAATATACTGGACTCTTTAAAGGGATAGTTCACCCAAAAATTGAAATTACCCCATGATTTTCTCACCCTCAAGCCTTTCAGACTAATACAATCTGAGTTATATGTATATATTGGGTCTTCCAAGCTTTATAATGGCAGTGAACGATTTTGAAGCCCAAAAAAGCACATCCATCCATGATAAAAGTATTACATATGGCTCCCGGGGTTTAATAAAGGCCTTCTGAAGTGAAGTGATGCGTTTAACTTTATCAACTAAACTAACTAGCTTCCAGCATACATCCTGAATGAAAACAGAAAGAAGAAAGTCATACACCTAGGATGGCTTAATTGTAAGTGAATCATGGGGTAATTTTCATTTTTGGGTGAACTAACCCTTTAAAATGCCACTGAGAAATTTTTTTTTTTTTTTTTAGCAATATTTGACCATTTCATTGTATGTGATCAAGTGAGCAACTTTTAAAAACATTTTACTCCTGTTGGACGTTGTTTAAATGTTTTCCTCTTTGTTTGATGGTCTCCTTTATGCAAAACTACTGGCCAGATAACTATAAATCACACACAGGATAGAGATGTACAATAAGTTAAGAACACTGATTTGCATGTTCCATGTGCTGATTGTTTTATGGAAACTGATTTATTGCTGTTTAGTTTCATTGCTGTCCTGTTGCATAACACAATATTATTAAGAGCGATTGATATAACAAAACTGGTTGAGGACATATGAAGAGTTCATATGCAAAAGCCTCTAAGTGCCATTTGAAATTTTGTTCTAGAATGACCATTTTTATCAAGCTTGTGTATTTAAGTTAGTTCAGTAATTTCACTTAAATGACAATTAATAGGTAATCTTCATTGCCATTTAAGTGAAATTGCTGAACTTAAATATACAAGCTTGATAAAAATGATAATTTTAGAAGAAAATTTAAAATGGCACTTAGAGGATTTTGCATCTGAACTCTTCATATGAAGAGTTCAGATGCAAAAGCCTCTAAGTGCCATTTGAAATTTTCTTCTAGAATGATCATTTTTATCAAGCTTGTATATTTAAGTTCAGTAATTTCACTTAAATGACAATTAATAGCAATTTAAGTGAAATTACTGAACTTAAATATACAAGCTTGATAAAAATGATCATTCTAGAAGAAAATTTCAAATGGCACTTAGAGGCTTTTGCATCTGAACTATATAGAAAGTCTGATAAAAAAATGTTTTTTTTTTTTTTTCTAGCCATATCGTTGTAACGCAAGTCTAAGTGTAAAACATACTGGATGTCTTTGGCCAAATTTATTATCAGGCAAGTTTTAGATTTAAGATTAAATTCTTGGACAAAGATAATAACTTGGCACTGCTGTTTTGTGAAACCTCCTCAAGCAATGCATAGTTAGTTAATTAAAAATAGTGTAGTTTTTCAATCCATGACAAGAAATTTGGGACATTTACCAGCAAATGCTGGTAAAATACTCTTATGAGATATGTATATTATAAGTACAATACACTTCCACTTCTATCTACTATTCCATACGACGACACTTGACTTGAACTTCATCACTGCCTTTCTCATTCATCTGCTCTTTAGACGGCTCGCCACAGCTGTCTCTTACTTTGCTTTTCTCCGGCAGGGTGCTTTAAAGACCGAGTGGTATGAACGAGGCGCACCAGAGAATGGCTACAGTGGGAACAGATAAGGAACTCAGTGACCTGTTGGATTTCAGTGCGGTAAGGAAGAAACTGGAGTCTGTCATTGATCTGGACAAAAATTGCTTTATAGATTTGCATCTATTCTTATTTTCTTATACAAAATCTGACCTTGGAGTCAGGGGTTATCAGTTTTTCTTCATTCCTCTTCGGACTGATCACATCTCAGGTCGCAACGCTGAATGTATGGAAGCGTTGTTGGTGGCTATAAACATAACGGATCATTAAATCATGTGCAATCCTCCGACTGGCTCCTGAGGAGTGTGGTTTGCCATTTGAAATGTCTTCGGCATAATAACCATCCCTCAATCCTCTCTAATTTTAACATCTCGCCATTTTTGTTTCTCCTTATCCTTTCGTTTATTATTCTCCATTCACCTGTTGTTAAAAAAATGATTATTCCTGGTGGTCATGCCATCCTAAATAGCATTAAAAAATAGCGAATATAAAAATGTTAATCGTTTGATTCATTGGATAGATCGACCATGCTTAATTTATTGCATTGGAAAATTGCCATCTACTGAAGCAGTGAATCAATTAAGACAATACTTTGATAATCAGACGTGCCAGACCAAATGCATTATGATCTCACATCTAATTACAAATTGTTGATGGTTTAGTCACTCCCTCATATCGCATTAATTTTCCAGCCTTGAACCTTTGCAAAAACCAAAGGATTTGCAGATTATACATTCAGAATGTTTCTCGTGGTGTAAAAGATGTTTCACATCATGAAAAATGCCTACCACACCAGAATGTCCCTCACTGGCACTCTTCGCTGCTTACAGGTTTATCTTTGCACTTCAAAAACAGAGACATCATATATCCAAGTAAACAGGTGTAAAACCTTCAGACCTACAAATTCTTTGCAGTTTAAGACAAGGATGCATCTTTAAAAAGCTGTAGGCTACTACTGTATGAGAGTGTTTTTCTTTTAAGATTCATTAAACGTTTGAACTAGCTAAACTTGATGTCACATTGCGTCAAGCCTATAGTGAAGTGAGTTTTCTGTGATATGCTACTATGCTTAAACTCGATCTGTTTCTTATTTATCTGTTGTAGATGTTTGCGCCACCTGTGGCTAATGGGAAGAACAGACCAACCACACTTGCTAGCAGTCAATTTAGTGGTTCAGGTAAATATTCACTACTAAACGCATGCCTTTTTTTGCTTGTTTAGAGAGAAATGTCCCATTACTTTGGCCATATTTGTGCATTTCATGAGTTTAAAGTGGTGTTTGTTTTATTTTTATAGCAGTTGAGGTGTTTGGGCTAGTTGCTAAGTGCTTACTCCTCTCAACAGAGCTAGAGAACATGCTTCTTCTTGTATTCCTAAATCCCTCTTTTATGAATACACTGTAGTATATCCAGAGTCAAAGCTTGGGGCATTTTTGCATCCCTTTGAACTGTTCTGTTGAAGCAGCTATTGCACAAACTTGTACATCATAAAAACTTTGTTAGGTCAAGAGGAGGGACTGATTAGTTGCTGTTTGTAAAAAATGGTTGAGTCCTGAACATTTTAACAGCTCAAATCTCATTGTCTTTGTTTCTATGTTTGTCATCTTTTTCTTTATAACCAGTTGCACATCCCACTATTGCATGTTATTTTTGCTCCCATTGTTGGCTGGTTTTGCTCACAGTTAAGATTGTTTCACAAGCTGTCAAAGGCATGAACGTCCCATGCGTTTCTCTTTAAGTCTTTCCAGCGTATCTGTCTGTCTCCCAATCGACACTCCAAACATTAGCCTTGAATAAGAACAATCTGAGAACAAAGACTTAAATAAAGGCCTTACGGTCTCCAAACGATTCCCCACCCCACAGCGTAAAACACTCCTCCCCCCACACAAGAAAACACTTTCTCCCCCTGCCAACTGACAGGAAATGGACCTACTCTGCAACAAAGCTCTCTTATACCTCCCACCACCCCGCAGGAGGCCGCATGAAAACAGCAAAAGAAACACCGTGAAAGATCACCAGCTTCACTCGGTCTGTGGTGGCCTAAAGTGCCAATTACATAGTAGGGCCAAGCTAATGTCTCAGTTGGAGATTTTTATTGCGAGAGCTACCTGACACCGAGGTGACCCCGACTCTTAAATCTGTCACTTGGGAGATGCTTCTAGAAGGTCTCCACATCAGTCAACATAAACCTCACCCTGTAAACTCTATATAACAGGATATGACATGTTCTCAGATTCACTATTGAGAAAAAAGGGCCAAGGGACAGTTCTACTGAAGTATTCGGTGTAACTCTTAAAGTAAGGGTTCAGTAAATCTTAAGCTCTGTGGTGGCATTATTTGTTGGCATGTCCTCATTTACCATAGAAAACAATTGACTCTATCCTCCGCTTTTTATTAAGAAGCATTTTAAAGGTTTTTAAATCACTTATGTTTGTCCTTAAATTGTATTTTTTTTTTAACTGCAAAGTTGTCCGTTTTTTGTTGAGACCACTGTTCCAGCCAGAAACTTTTAGTTATTCATCACCAATGAAATTTGTGTGTTTGGAGTCATCTATTCGTTTTTTTGCAAACAAATTGTCCAAAAGTTTCAGGATTTATTGATATTACATGGTCATGACAGGAATGTCAAGTTTTGTTTATATTCTGTACAAGCAAGGTTATTATTAGTCTTCTGTTAAAACGTATGTCTTCAAAACTGTGAGATTTAACATTTATTGTGTTGCCTTGTACATTTTTTTTACTTTTAAAGAACAATGGGACAAGTCATATTTTATTGTCTGTGGTAACGTGACAAATTCTGTTGTAGAGCTTGACTTTTATTCAACCTAAAACATTCCTTAAAAACCCCCAAAAAGTGTTGTAACATAAGCTGTGATCTTGAATTAAACCTTTTTGCCTTGCATGGACTGGATAACTTTTCAGCTTTAAACCGTGATTTACAAATTGGCCAGTACTTAAACTTCCGACTGTCCCCTATGATTCAACATGAAAATCCACAAAGGAAGGACATCTTTAGGGGAAGCATTGGCCTTCAGAAGTGCATCTGTTCCTCAAGACAAAAGTGCTCGGAAGGGTGCTAATTGCATTAGGCCATCTCCTCCCCCCTCCTTGGGCATAGCCTTGCTGTTTGCGGGAGTTCTTGCATGGGAGGACTTCACCAGGCGTCCTCTCGCTCACCTCCACAGCTGCCCAACACGTCACCCACTGAGGACAGCGTTAGGACAGGACAGAGCCCATTTCCCCTCAGTTACACCCCAACATGCTAGCACATTTACACACACACACACACACGCACACACCTCACGTCTTTATGACTTCACATTTTATATCTGCTGCGATCTGAACATGAATAATGGCACACTGTGGAGCTGATGCATTTGAAGGAGTGTATAAAGGAAATGATCTTTCCTCAATGCAGGAAATGGAATCAGTTCCTGCTTGAGTGAATGTCAGATTTATCTTTTGTAGAATTGCATTTTGATGCCTGCAGCAAATAAGTGGCCAATAACTCAAAAGATAAATTGCGTTGTATCCTCGCACAAAGCCACGTCGTATATGCAAAACCAAATCTGACAGAAAAAGCACAGGTTTAGTTTGCTAATATGGTCGTTCAAATTGTCAGTCCTACTGACAAATGCCATCCAAAGCCAATCGCCATGTTAAACCTCTTATATGGTCCTTCGGCATCTGAATCCGTATCTCTGCCACTTCAATTTTTCCCCACATAAGATGGTTCTGCCAGGGAGATTCTTTCACTCACTCAGTCAGTGCCCACTTCATTTCCCATGCTGCCTGCGTGGGCTCCATAGATCACGGCTGTCAGCGTGGATGTCGCTATTTGCTCTGCTTTGTTAGCTTCATCACTCATGCTCAGCCTTCAGTGGCCGCTCTGGCTGAGACCCCCTCTTCTCTCACACATTTTTAATTAGACCTAAAAAAAATCAAAAGGAGAATATGAATATTCATAAACCAACTGCATTAATATGCACAATTATGCAAATCAGCATGCAATTAAGCCATGTGTCTTTGGAGAGCTTTGCATTAAGGCATAAGACAGGAGGCAGAGGGGAATGCTTTATGAGGAATTTCTGCTCCAGTACACTTTAAAACGTTTCCGCAATGTTTTTGAATATCCATATTTCTACATATAAAGCATATTGATGGCAATGCGGAGAACCGTGTACGCACACTACATATCCTGTATGCCATGTTCTGAGACCTGTGTTGTCCCTATGGGTCTCCACTCCCAATTGTACAATGATGCTAATTTCGCAATTCTTTGATCAGCCTGTTTTTGTTCTGCTTGCCGTGATATTCCTCCCCCCAACTTGTCTTAATGAGATCCAGTGACTGAATGAATGCTCCCTTTATGGTCAGTGATGTTGAGGCTTGCTGAATGACATGGATATTAGTGTGGTGTGATGGTTTTGGATGAGATCCAGAGACTTGTCTGACAAGCACCGAGAACCAGCCACCAAATGTCCAATGGCCTTATTGCATGAACAGAGAATTCAGAAGGTTCTTGATGGGAAGGTTTAGTGTATGCCAGAATTGGAGAATCGGTCTGACAGCTTGTGATCAATTGCTTTGTAGGTATGGAAGAGCGCAGTAGTACTTGGGCTGCCGGAGATCAAAACAGTCCATCTTTTAACCAGGTACGGGCAAACCCAATGCCTTGTTGGCCGTCTAAAGGTGTTGTTGGGGCATGTTTTGCAGTTGACCTGCTTCTGTCTTTGCTTTTCCAGAGCTATGGAGAGGGTTCGCACTACAATGAACATGATGGACTATCTTCCCCATTCCTTGGCACCGGGATTAGTGGTGAGTTTTACCAATGTTTGGTTGGTTGATCTCAAAGCCGCTGATGTAGAAACTACCCCATGGGTTGCCTCAAGGTTGCCCAAGGTAGATGAGCTCATTTTTGGCCTCACCAAATAGATTCACTCTTTTAGAAGTCAATTCACTCGTAATTGACTTGAGATTCCTCCAATCATTGTGACTTTTGGACATGTATTTGTTAACAACAGCCTCTTTTTTTACTCGTAGGTAAGAATGAAAGGGGTCCATACGCTTCCTTTGGGGGCCAGGTAAGTTGAATCATGTCAAAGAGCAACTCTTAAAAGTGCTTCACCTCCTTGATATCATCCTCTCTCTTTTGATCCAAACCCACCAATCTGTTGTTCCCTATAGCCGGGGTTCTTGCCCTCAGACATCGCCATGCCTTCTGCAGATGCCATGTCACCTTCCGGTCTGAAGTCAGGCTCTCAATTCTACCCTTCATACCCCAACAACCCCCGAAGACGCCCCTCTGATGGAGCCATGGGTAAAGAACATACATCACTTACTAGACTTGTGTTGGATCAGTCAATATTGAAAGAAAAAGAGTACCATGTCTGGTTAAATGTTTCACAGATCCCCAACCAAAAAAGATCAGGAAGCCGCCAGGACTGCCATCTTCAGTGAGTGACCTTTCCGAAATATTCTATCTCACCAATGTTTCCCATTTGAACGTTTTTCATTAATATCTCAATCTTAAGATATCATGTTTTTAATTATTAGGAAATACACAAGTTTTGCTCTTTAGCAATGGCTGATAAGCTTACCATAAGAGCTTAAGTACGTAAGAATTATATAGCATCCATTACGAACTTTTAGAGTTGACTTCAGTATTTGTGGCATCTGAAATGGTTTGACATTAGTCCCAAAGTCTATAGACAAGGGGCACCTTCCTACAGAGTTTAGCTGTACAATAGAGTTAACATGCCTGAAAGGGGTTGCCCTCCAGTAGGAGGATTGGACACCCCTGCTATAGATCTTATTCGGAGCTTAAGCATATTTAATATGGCATGAACGAACAAGAAAAAGTCAGTGAGTGTTAGACATAACACTCCTAAAAGGTTCTATTGATGTGTCAATCGTTTAGCTGACAAAACATCCTTCCAGAAACATTCCAGTGGACAGACTTTTGATTGAACGGACGGTATGCGTTTTAATTTGCGTCAAAATAAGAAGACCTCTTCCATGACTAAGGTTAATAATATTTCTAAACCTTTGGTAATTGCAAGTTGACATTAACTTGAGGAAACATGCAAGTAGCCATACCCCTTTCCAAACCACTTCTTTTGACTAATGGGATTCGTAACTGTTGTTTCATAGTCTAAATCCACATTAGCTCAACACTTTGCCCTCTAAACCCTCTCCCCAAACACGATCCTACAGATTACCCATGCTAGACCTTATCCTCCCCCTCTTCCAAACTGACCCAGTTGTGAGTCCCGTTGCACTTTTCTCTCCCTCTCTCTTTCTCTCTCTCTCTCTCTCTCTCTCTCTCTCTCTCTGCTTGTCTTAGCTCAGATTAATGGCTTCTGATGAGCTAGGGTTCTAGCTCCTGCTGAATCCCAGTCTTTAGCTCAGTATAACTTCCTGTTGTGCCGCCACAGCATTAGAACACCTCAATGATTGTGTCAATGAATGCTCACCTGCTACTTTTAGCATGCATTAGATATTTTAAGTTTAAATCCAAATGTGGCTCAGCACTAAAGGATATTGATCCTTAACTTGTCTGGGCTTGCCTTGATCTTGTCGAGTGCATCAACAAATCATTGTGACGATGTGTTTCCTGGTGAACTTCAGAGAAGAGGGCCATTCGCAGGTTTTTCCCCTCCCTCATTTGTTCTTTTATGTGGTTTCCACATAATCGACCAGTCTATTTTGCTCCACTCCTACCACTTCTTCAGCAAGACCTCTCCCCCCACTGTTCTCACCCCTCCCCTCTTCAGCCCAGCTGCCTGTGGAGTTGGACGGGCTCCAGGAGTAGGCAGATGGCTCTGTAATTAGAAGTGCATCTCTCCATTCCCATCCCACTTCTCCCTGTTAAATCAAATTACAGGCAAAAGAGAAATATCGCTTTGCTGGATTTGTATTCTCCACTGGCCCTAGACCCACCCGCCCGCCGGCGCCCCCTCCCTCCCAAACACTCGCTCATGTATGCGCACATACAGACAAACATACAAATCATACATGTTAAAACGTGCTTGTTGGTGAATACGCCGTGTGATCGTATGCCTCGAGGCTCCTGTATTCAGGCGAGTTTCCGACCATCATTCAGTTCCATTTAAGGCTTCCTATGAAAGATATACATTGTGTATTAGTATAATTAAGTTATATAACTATTACTATTACAAACAAAACAAGTGCCTGGTTTTTCCATTTCAGTGTTATGGGAGATGTCATTACCCAGTGTGCTTAGCTTGATTTGGACTCACTCTTAGTGATTGTGCTCCCTGTAGCTGCCCTCCCTCTCCTTTTTGGCTCATGGGAGTGCGAGAGGAAGCGCCGACTGTGCCATGAGATGGCCGTGGCGCATTTCCCAGCATGCTCTGTTCTCTGTCCCTGCCACTTTATCTGAGGGGGCACTATGGAAACACGCGTACACGTCATTTGTACCGAAAACTACAAAGTGCTTGCCAGCTTCATGGGCTCCATACCAAGTTGCGCATTCATGTGAAAGCGATTTGCCTTGGTTTTTTTGTCCATATGAACCCTGTTACTATATGAATGTCATGTTTCTTTGTATGCTTCGTGTACTTTGTTTATAAATGCAGGTTTATGCTGCCACCTCTGGTGATGACTATATCCGTGACGGTGCTGCCTACCCGGGCTCCAAACCTGGCACTGTGTACCCAGGATCTTTTTACATGCAAGGTACAATTATGCAGAAGTCTGTGCCACATCTAAAAACCCAATCTCCCCAAGCCCTAATGTGATGCTAATATTAATTGGTACATATTATGTTCACGCAGACATGTTGCAAACAGATTAAGCAATTATCTTGTAGTTTTGTTTGTTTGATTTGTTCAATATTAGGAACACGAACAAAAACAAATGTGTCTGTGGATTATGATAGCATGTCTGCACAGGTTCTTGTGCTGACTGGTATTGATCCTTCCCATCTGCCTTTGTGTTCATAGAGGGCCTACACTCCTCTTCGGACCCCTGGGCCCCCTCTGGACCCTTAGGTCAGTCAGGATACACGGCTATGCTGGGGAATTCGCCACACATCAATCAGCCTGGCTCCTTCTCCGCAATAAATGCACAAGACAGGATGGTATGGCTTCTGGAAGTTTTGAAGGTTTTGGAGAAGGGCTTAAATTTCAGAAGCTCCAATCACTGTGTTTGCCTCTACAGAACTACCCTTTGCATGGAGCGGACGTCAATGGCTTCCATTCGGGCTCCGCAGCCTATAGCCACTCGTCCTCCCTGAATGGATTAGACGGCATTTTGGGTAAATTACCTTCATCGTTTTAATTTAATGTCCTCTAGGTTGTGAAATGAGCTTGTAATTGGGTTCAGATTGGATCTTAAAGTTGATTCTTCTTGTGAAATCAATTTTGGTCTTTGAACTTGAACTATAATTGAGGAAATGGCCTTCAATCTTTCATTTTGATTTTGAATGGTTATTTTTAGTGGATTAGCAAATTATGGATCAGCTGGGGAGACATGACATTGACATAATAAATGAAGTTAATAAGTCCTCTTATTCTTCCCCACAGCCAATAGAGGCCCAGTTGCAAGCAGCTCAGGTGATGAGATCGGAAAAGCTCTTGCTTCGGTGAGTGAGCTTCCATTAATCACCATGAAAGAGCATTTGGCCACATTATTCAGACTTTCAATGATCCTTTCATTACAGATTATTATGTGCAGAGATTCAAATTTAGTCATGTTCCATGTATTTTTTGATTGACAGATCTACCCTTCGGACCACAACAGCAACAACTTCTCCTCCACTCCTTCCACTCCTGTGGGCTCCCCTCAGGGCATTGCAAGTAAGATACGCTGTCTTATTCTGTAAAAGGTAGATCCGGTTCATTAGATCTGTTTGTGTTGATTGGTACCAAGACAAATATGTGAATGCAGAATAAGCCAGAAGAATCGTAAATCGTCCTTTTAGATTGATGGGCTTTGTGTAGGCCGAGATGTGAATGTGAATATGAAGCTCCAGAGCGCCATCTTGTGTCACAATGGCATTCCACATTTTCCACACTAAGGCTTTGTTTCATGTTCTTCCCAGCAGGTGCAGCACAGTGGTCGAGAGCTTCTGGCCAGACTGCTCTGTCTCCTAACTATGAGGGTGGACTTCATGCACTGGTAAGTTTAAAAAGATCCCTTTTCAATGGCCCAAGTGGGCAGTATGATTAAATACTATTATTTATATATTAAAAATTTTCCATTTTTAAAATACCGTATGTTATAAAATTTCTTGTATTTTATGTAAATATCAATAATATGTCTCCACAGCAGAACAAAATGGAAGACCAACTGGAGGAGGCCATTCACGTGCTCCAAGTTCATGCGGTGGGCCAGGCCCCGAGAATTCCTGGAGCTCATGCCGACATGCATGGCCTACTGGGTGCCGTCTCCACATCCAGCGGATCCATGGGGGGTCTCACTCAGACTTATTCCAACCCAGGACTGCCCCTAAGTAACAGACACCCTGCCATGGTTAGTGTGGAGACATAATACAATCATACTTTACAATTTTGAACTAAGTTCACGGTTCCAAAAAATTAACTAGTTCATACTGAGAGAGCGTGCGTTCACTGACACCAGAATGAATGCGTTCACAGTAGCGTTCATCAGGCAGTAAAACAGTACGTTCAGTTCACATTCGCCCAAAATATGAACGCATTCAGGCACAACACTGGTAAGTACATATAACGTAATAAAGACTCTAAAATAAAGTGTTACCTTAATATTGTTTAATACATAATATATGTTAATAATGTCAAACATTATAGTATTAGTATTTAGAAGGGTATACTAGGGCTGTCAATTTTAAATGTGATTAATTCAAAATCGTTAACGCGTTACAATAATTTAAATTGCGTCAACAACTTAATTTACGTCACGCAGTTAAATGTTGTTGGGAGTCATGAGTTTATCACACGTAGCATCTACAATGGCGCAAACACCTGTAACCCTGGTAGGCGAATAGAGACTCACGTTGTGTTATCAGCGAATTATTAATTTTAGTGTGTGTGTCATATTCTGTGATTGTTTCTGAAGAGCGTGAGCCTCACGCATCGCGCTGTGTGAAATACAGTCTGAGCTGAACGTCAAAACATCCCACTGCTGTGTGGCCGGATGATACGCAAAGTATCTTTCTTGGCTGGATAAAGCAAACCAGCATCTCGCTAGTAAAGTTTTGATGGATGAGGATTGCAATCAAGGTAAAGACAATTGCGGTGACGTACAGGAGTCGTACAGTAAGCATGCGTGAGTCTGTTAAATTGATTCGTAAACAAACATGTGGTTCTGTTTGGTATCGCAACTGAACTTATTTAAAATGTAAACAAGTGTGAAATCTGAAAAGTTATTTTTCTTAAAACGTTTTTTTTTTATGGTTGCTTTATTGTGCATAGATTTATGAATTTTATGGACTCCTTATAGTATATAGTGTAGTGGACTCCTTATAGTAATGTTCTTTTCTTGGTTTACTTTGCTGGATAAACAGGTTAAATAGTGTATGCTTAACTTCACAATAAGTGTGTGATTAATCACTATTAAAACCATTATAACATATATATCAGAGCTGTCAACTAAAGATTTTTTCTCATTCAAGCCGTTCTACTGGGATGTTTATGATATTAATTAGTTAAATATATTCTTGGGCAGTGGCATTGGAAAATGGTTTCAGTTTCAGGGCTGAGAAAGAATATGAAATGTCAAAAATTTCTATATTACAGAGAAATTTTAAACCTTAGTATTGAGCATTTAAGATATAATTTAAGCTCTCAAGCGCATGCATAACGCTTGCTCCAGAGCAAAAATGATGATTATGATCGTGTTGGGAGAAAAAAACGCAAGGAGACTGTCTGAAAACTAACAATTTATTCATTATTAATCGACTGCAAAGATGAAGTTGACGATGCTGATTCGTTATCTCTACAGTATAGTGGATGCGCCTTTATAGAGAAATGCATGTCAAGTTAAACATGAAACTAATTTAGCTTTCACACTCCACACAAACACTTGGATATGCGCCTAATAATGTTTATCTAGGTTAGCATTATCATAAAGTGGCTAACGTTGTGCTACTACTTCAAATGATGTACTAAATTTCTTCAAGTTTTTAGTGTGTGTGTGTGCATAACTTCAATGTAATTGCCTACTTTTTGTTACTTTTATAAAATCGCAATACCTTCACTTTAGTTCAACAACCCAATCAGCAGCTACAGTTTCAAATTAGCATCCCAAAAAAAGTAACAACAGGACCGTAGTTTAGATCATGTAACACAAAACAATAATAATGCACCTGTGGGTATTGATATGTGCTAATTACTCTCCCTTGTTGCACTTGCCTGCAGGCTGGAAGCCATCATGACGACCATGCCTGCCTTCCTCCCAGCAGCACCCTGTTGCAGCCAGCTCATGCTTCAGGCACCCCACAGCCTGGAGGAGCACCGGAGGGTTTTAACAGTGAGCAGCAGTTTCAATTTCTCTTTCTGAACCAACCCAACATGTAAACAACAGATGCAAACCCTGAAAGTTGTGAGTTAGTTTCAGCGTGACGCATTTGACTGTTTTCTGTCTCCAGATTCGAGTTTGCCTGGAGGCTTGGCCCACTCCACGCATTCGTCAAACAAAGCCGACGTTAAGAATGAAGACAAGGAGGATGACGAGAACTCCTCAGTGGCCGATAAGTCTGAAGAAGAGAAGAAGGAAAGCAAACCGTCTCGCACTAGAGCAAGGTACATGTTCGCCCCGTAATACATAAACGGCTGGATGTTTTCAGAGCCAAAAACGCTCCGGCACATGATGGTTTGAAGCAAGTCTGCATTGTCTTAATATGATCTACAACCAATGTCTAAATTTCTGTCTGTCTTCACATCGGGCCAGGCCTGATTTCAAAGTGTTTGGGCATCCCCAACACACAAAACACACAAAATGTTTTATAGTGTTCTCCCCTCCCCCATTTCCCAAACTCTCACATTGTTTTCAGAAAGGAGGTGTTTGCCCATCAAGTCCTTTCAAGTTTATCAGACCAGGGAGACGAGTAAGTCTATCTCCCACCATAGAGTGCATGTTTGTGAAAGACTCCGGATGCTCACTTGATCGCTTTAAAACATTAAATGTCTGAATGATATTGTGTACTAAATGAATATACAGTGTGCTTCCATTGGCTTTTAAAACCATTGAAACACTATAAGATGATTTTGACACAGGTGGGACTATCCTATATGACATTTTCATGAGTACGAACTAGAATTGTAGGTCTTTGAATGTGCAAAATCAACAGACAAAGCTCTTTTTTATATAAATCTTTTAATTCAATGTTCATCTCTTGAGCTAAAAGGGGTTAGTGATGTTTATATACTACCAGTAAAACGTTTTCATTTGACTGTATATTGAATAAAGGTAGGTGAATGCTCCTCCTATGACGATAAGAAGCATGACAGGAGAGAGGGAACTGTTCGACTTGTTATAACTGGTTTGAATGTTCACATCCACTGGTATCATTCAGTTTGAACTGAATATTAAATGTGGTCTTTCTTAACACCTGAAGAAAATGGCGGAGCAAGTGGCAGTGAAAGTGAAAGTAAACAACAAGCGGCATACTTGATATAAGTTTCAGAATAAAAGTCCTTACAATACGCCACATATATGGAACTAAGAACACGATCATAATCATGAAATAGTTAAAATGATAAAGACAGCAAAAATATGAAATAGCACAAATTGAAGTATAACGATTATGATGTGAGGTGCATGCTGGGAGTTTGCATGTATGCTGCTTTTCTTCATTGGTTCAACTCGTGCAAAAAATACAGGTAATTTTGTAAAGGAATGTATTCATTTGTCAAAGGGCTTGGGGTCAGTAAATTCTTTCTTTGAGATCTTTAAAAATCTTTTCTTTTAAACTTTCTGTAAAAATATTTAAAAAAAATTGCAGTACACCAGTTTTCAACATTGGTAATTAAAATTGTTTCTTAAGCAGTGAATCAGCATATTAGAGTGATTTCTGAAGGAGTTATGGTGCTGAAAATTTCGCATTGTCATCAAATAAAATGAAATGAAGAAAAAGTTATTTTAAATTGAAATAATATTTTACAATAGTAACGTTTTTTGTAGTTTTTATCATATGTGGCCTTGGTGAGCATAAGAAACGTAATATATTAAAAAAATTACATAAAAATACACTCAAATACATAAAAAAAAATTCTTACCGACCCCAAACATTTGAACAGTGGTGCATATAGACAAAATATGTTTCTACTAAACTCATTTCATGTATGCATAAGCCTTTAGATCAGAAGGTATTTATCACAAGAAAACATTTATGTCAGGTGTGACCTAACATTTTACTGGTACAGCTTTGAGATATTTATAATGGTTTACAACTTTACATCTAATATGCTTGAGCAGGCACCCATTATTTATCATTTTTATTATTTATTTTTATTTTGTATATTAAGCACTTTTTTTCTTTAAATGTATTAAATGAAATGAAAATGTTATGTCATTGTCTCTCCGCAGTCTAGACAATGAAGAAGATGATGAGGATTTGCCGCCAGAGTTGAAGGTCGAGAGGGAGAAGGAGCGACGAGTGGCCAACAACGCACGAGAGCGACTGCGCGTGCGCGACATTAACGAGGCCTTCAAAGAGCTGGGCCGCATGTGCCAGCTGCACCTGACCAACGATAAACCCCAGACCAAACTGCTCATCCTGCACCAGGCCGTCAACGTGATACTAAACTTGGAGCAACAAGTCCGTGGTATGTGTTTTCATCCTTATTGTTGATTTTTCTGTATCTAAACAGAACATTTACTTGTATAATGCAATTCTGAATATTCATGGGGAAATTATAGGCTGGGACTAGATTGTGAAATATGTTTGTCTTTGATAAAACTGATTTGTCCATTTGGCCTTGTATATATGTCAACAGAAAATTCATTTTAAAAGGTTTTACATTTTAAAAAAGACTTATTTTATCAATGAAATGCTTTGTTACAAGGACAGCTTTGCTTTTTAAAATTGAATACTTCCTTGAGTGAATCAACTGATGTTCATTTAGCATTTTTACAATAATTTTCATCCAGAACGCAACCTGAACCCCAAAGCAGCATGTCTGAAGCGACGTGAAGAGGAGAAAGTGTCCGGGGTGGTTGGAGACACTCAAATGCAGCTGTCCGGAGCACATCAAGGCCTTGGAGGAGATGGACGCAACTCTGTCAGTCACATGTGATCATGTGGTACGTTAATGTCCATTTAAACATGGCCTCACTTTATGTAACGGGTTATGCTAACACTTTCCGTTCACTACTAGATATTTCCACCATTAAATTATGAACATAAATAGTATACAATGGCTACAAAACCTTTTCAGGCACCAAAAATAAAGCATGCAAGATATATCACTACTATATCGATTGTCTGCCAATATTAGACATTTTCTTTTATTTATTTTATTTTATGTATTGGTCAAAATTGTATATTTAATTATGCATGCTCATTACCTTTGCCGCCATATTTTAAAACATTAATAATTTGAGAAATGTATCTTTTGCCAATATCAAACCCACTATCCATTTTTCCTAATATACAATATCATGTGATGCCTATTTGAAATTTACTTGGAAGTATTTAAAACTATTTATTTGAATATGGTGTTTTGTTTTTTAATTTATTTAGACAATGGTATAGAATTTGAATATCTGTTATTTATCAGCCATGACATTTAAAATACAGGGGTTGGACAATGAAACAAAAACACAGTCTTAATATTTTGTTGGAGGTTTCATGCCTTTATATACGTGGCCAATCTTTACCCATTTTACATTTCATCAGTAAGAACAGTGTGATGGTTGAATTAGCAGGTCAATAGCACAGTTGTACATGAAATATTGCAATCCACACAACATAATGGGAGAAATCTTGGATTTCAAAGAGGACCAATTGTGGGTGCTTATCTGTGACCAAGACAGCCAGTCTTTTACCCCTTTTCCACCAACAAGAACCAGGTACTGGTTCAGAGCTAGGGTTGGTGCCGGTTCGGAGTTGGTTCGACTGACGAGCTTTCACAGAACCGTTTTGCCTTTCTACAGGCTAGAGAGCCATCACAGAGACAGATCTTACGTCACTGTATTAGGGGTCGACCGATATGTGATTTTCAGGGCCGATACCGATTATTACAGATCAAATAGGCCGATAACCGATATTTTGAACCGATATATATATATATTATATTTTTGCCTATGTCTAGTGTAAAACTGTAAATTAGTGTCAAAATTAAGTTGACAAATACTTTCTTTAAATGATTTTAAACATATCTTTGAATATGAGAACTGTTATTAATAATAATAAAGTGCAGGGAGCACCCAGCAGCATTCTGTAAACATTTTGTAAAACTAAAAGACTCTATTTTAATGTTTAAATAAAAGTTTAGTAATCAAAAAGCATTTCTAATTCATTTAAATCATTAAACTTATTCAATTTATTTACAGTTTAACAAAAATTACATTTTTAGGGCTTTGTGAAAAACCAAACTTTTATTTTGACGGGTAGCCGTGGAGATCTTTGAATTTCCGTTTGTCTATGATGTGATGATAACTTTTCTCAGTTGAAGCATTAAAAAGCTCATGAAGTGACTAAGCGAGCGACTATGGAGATGTTGTTTATGCAATCATGTCCTCATATAATGATCCGGATGAGGCTGAAAACAGCGCAAGCGTCACGCGTGCTCCAGTGTGTGTGGTAAATGAAATCACGCGTCAGCGCCATTCATTTAGAGACACGCAGGATTAATATTTAAATAGTCTTTTTGCGGTTTGATTTGTACTGACCTGCTTTTTATTAATTCATCAAAGTTGACAAATTCCGTGATATTACGCTTTGTACAGTAAATTCTGTTTTTATGACTGGAGTCCGCGATTCCGTCTGTTTACTGCATCGCGGAAATCACAGGGCTGTATTATATTGAAGTATTTTGCAACTTCAGTGTATTGCAATGCTTCTTCAGCAAAATCTGCTGCTGCCTTAACTTTGAGAGACAACTGATGCCTTTGAGAGACAACTGATGCGTGATCCGTGAAGCAGCTCCAGTCAGCGAGTGCTCTCGGTCTCGGTGTGAGTGCAAAACTTTCAGTGCCTTCAGCTTGCCGCGCTGATTGGCCGGACTCGTGACTATCAACAAATCAGATGTGCGGGGACATAAGTCTAGTCTACAGAGTGGTGAGTTCCGACAGAGGTGGCTGCGTTAGAGCCAAAAATAGCGCATTTCAAAATAAAATTATTTTATCGGCAAATCGGATTTGAAAATGGCCGATACCGATAACCATAAAAATGCTTAAAATCGGCCAGGCCGATAATCGGTCGACCCCTACACTGTATACATCTCATGTTGACACACAAACACACCAGGTTCGAACTGCGAACAGCGATCCAAAAGCAGAACGAGTCGTATGCTCTTCAAAAACTCCCGCAGCTTCGATCAATCCACGCCGCTCTGATGCATCTCGAACAAGCCTTCCATCAACAATGGTGGCCATAAACGTTACTATCAATGCTCATGGCTTTGCAAACCTACATCGGTATCCAAACACAGCGAATCCTGCACGTTCGTGCAGCTCGCCTTAACGGAGATTACAATCGAGCTGCCATTAGCATGATTAGCTGCTATTTTAAAAATGGCGGTCACAAGTTTCTGTTCGTCTTGTTTGTCACGGTAACCTCGCCCCCAGCCGCTGATGTAAGAGGTTCTTTCTTCTAGACCAGCAATGATTTGGTGCTACTTAAGAACCACTTTTACTGGTTCGGAGCTGGTGCTTTGGTGGTTGAAAAACAAAAAAGGATTTGAAACTAAGCTCTGGCTCCGAACCAGCACCAGCTCTGCCTTGGTGGAAAAGAGGTATTTGTGGTGTATCAAGAGCCATGTTATACAGGGTAATGTCGAGCAAAGGATGAGCCACATCCGACAGTAACTGTTGACGCAAGACGAAGCTATCTGAAAGGGGTGTCCGGGTACTAACCTTAATTGTATCCAAAAAACAAAACCACAGCTTCCCAACTCGATGCAGAATTAAATGCTCATCTCGACTCTCCTGTTTCCACCAAAACTGTTCAAAGAGAGCTCCAGAGTGTCAATATTCATGGTCGAGCTGCTATAGCCAAAATTTTGGTCTGTCAATTTAATTGGTGCCAACAGTGCAAATCTGTGGACAATGTGAAACATGTATTGTTCTCTGAGTCCACCCTCACTGTATTTCCCACATCCGTGGGTGTTGCAGTATGGTGTGGAGAAGCCCGAAAGAGGCTTAACATCCAGACTGTTGCATGCCTAGAGTAAAGCACGGGGTGCATCTTTGATGGATCAGCGTGTCACTGCCAAGGGCTACCGAACCATTCTGAAGCACCCAATGGTTCAAACGGTGTACCCTGAAGGAAGGTACCCTAATACACAAAGCAAGACTAGTGACAGAATGGTTTGAGTAACATGAAAGTGAAGTTGAACATCTCCCATGGTCTGTACAGTCACCAGTTCTGAATATTATTGAGCCACTTTAGGGTGTTTTGGAGGACCGTGTTTCCTCAACCAAATCTGATTATTTTATTTTATAACCGCTTTATT
Source organism: Pimephales promelas (assembly GCF_016745375.1). Next base: position 4,489,382 of record NW_024121466.1, read on the forward strand.
TCAATTAATCGTTAAATACGTTTTATTTAACGATAACATTAATATAAATCCCTCAACGTGGCTGTTTTCTTTCCTTAGATCCAGTGAAATTTCTTGGGGCTCCTGGAAGAAGTGACCTTGGATCTCTTCCACCGTTCTCATCCTCTCTGTGCATATCGTGACTCGGAAAGCATATCATCCACGAAATAAAGAGATGCACCCTTCAAACCATTTCGGACAAATGAACCGACCCGCCAAAACTGACACAGATTTTGTCCGTGATCACTCCAGACCGCAATTACCAGCACAAATGTGAAGAACTCTTTCTCAAGTCGTTTTGTATTTTTCTGCTTCCCAACAACGATGGATCATAGGAATAGACGCATTCTGATCACAACTGACATTTTTTTCCACCGCAGAGAGTTTTGATCGAAAGACGAGACAAACGTCAGTTTAATCATGGATTTGTGCCTAATTGTTACGTTTTATATAAGACGCAAACTGCTTACTCGTGTGGAACAAAAAGTTTGGGAGTTGCTTGTATATGAGCAAGTCTTTTTTTTTTCTTCTTTTTTTATGTGGTTTGTCATTCCCTACTGAAAGGTACAGTCTTACATGCATTGTGTAACCAAACCCCATGAGAAGTGGGGCGAACCTGTGGTGCTTTTGAGGACGGCATTTCCTAGCAAGCCTCTGCTCTCTGTGGGCCAGGGCTCTTCCAGAAAGGGAGAAAAGCACATGGGCATTCGCAGCTCTCCAGACTGTTTCATCTCTTATGGAAATATCACGCATCATCAGCTCTCACAATGCTATTGACAAGTTCAGCCAATCGGAAGAAACTGCTTCATAAAAGGAACATGAGATTTTGTTCCAATGACAACAATGCTTGGATTGGATTTCCAAGCACAAAATTGCCAAGTTGACCTTTCACCTCTTTCCTTTCGTAAGCCCTTTTATTTTTTCACCAGGATACGTCATCACTCGCTCGCATCGTTGCCAAAAGTCTGAAAGTGTACACAAGTCCACCTCATGCATAGCATATGTAATGGATGTTGTTTCGATTTGAGAAAAAAAATGTAAGAATATATATAAATATATATATTTTTGTTAGTCTATACATTGTAGATTTCTAAATAACAAAAACATATTAGTTTGAAGTGTAGAGTCTATAGCGCAAGCGAACGCTCCGATGCGCCGTACGATTTCTAAAGACCCTGCGTATATTTTCAGAAACGCAGGGTTTGGGCGATGCGACCCACCCTTAATTTTATCCCAGATGCCCCTCAATAGCTCTATGCTCATGATAAAGGGATTTGATAATGATGATTGAAGGCGTGTTGAGGTTTAAGGCCTCGCGATGGTTTCCTGATTTCAGGGAACTGTACGTCACTAGAAGTGTTCTTAGGCAATGGTGTAGTGCGTAAGCAACATTCGCCATCATTTCAGTCTCGCCAATGCACATAAAGCAATTTGTTTGAATGTAATATTCAAATGTACACAATCTCACGTCTCCATCAGACTGGCTTACTGTGAGTTTAGTTGATCATATTGTCATTTCAAGGTGTATGTCTCAACCCAATTTTTGTCATGTGCGTGAGATGATGTTCCCTGATGGTTTGAATTATGTATGTACGGAAAAAATGGTGTTATAACCTGTGTAATTGTCAAAATGTCCACAATGGATATGATTTCTGAGTAATGACATTTCACCGTAAGGGGGATACTGAACTTAGGTTGTCCTAAAGTATAATGGAAACATAATATTAATTCTTGATAAATATAAAAAGTTCTTGAACATTTATATATCGTGGCCTTCTTATTCTCAAGACTGTCATTTTTTGAGAGTGATGCCTTGTCAGTGCCTAAACTTACTTTCATTGTAAACTTGACCATTTGTTCTATTATTTCAAAATGCAAAAATGGCTCATTCACCTTTTTGGATTTGTTTCTTTCTGGAAGCATCTGTGTTGTAGTATTTAATCTGCAATTTAGAAACATTGTAGTATTTCATCCTCATTATTATGCTGTGTGTGTGTGTGTGTGTGTGTGTGTGTGTGTGTGTGTGTGAACCTTTTTGGCAATTTTAGGATTCTCTTCCTGTCATCTTTGGCTCAACTAGGTTGGAATTTGTTTGTTATGTTTTGTTTTTTTGCTTTCGAGACGCTAGTGTCCTGTGATCTGTGAAGCACACCAGAAAATTGAAGGATCTTGGTCGATTCATCAGATGGTGGCCGGAAACGCTAGATTGTTATTCTCAAGTAATTTTTGTATTATCCATCTGATACCATCTCAAATGCATGTTCATTTTGAAAGTATCTATAAAATATGAGTGCTGGACTTGTTTTTGCCCCCTGCTTAATGTTTTAGATGCTGGAGGAGTGTTGTCATGTCATCATGGATTTTCCTGTCTGAAATTACTTTCTTTTTATCCCTGAAGCATCTTGAATGTCCAACTGAGTGATCATTTTGAATGAATGGTCTTGCGCGGAAGTAAGATTGCTACCATGATTTCCATCAGAATTAAGAAGTGTGTGAATTTTACAGAACCTGGTGTCTTGCAGTTGCAGTAGGGACATGAACAATACTGCTGTTGTCTTCAGAGTGCCTCCGGTTTTTGTCTTTATTATTTTTCGTCTTTGTTTTTATAAATATATATATAAAGTAGGTATTGAGAACTGTCCTGTATATAACAGTAATGTAGCAATAAATGTGCCATTTTTAATAACAGAATTATACATTTTTTTCAATGTCTTGCTTTGGATCTTGTATACCTTCAAATGAGTTAAATAAAAGAAAACATTGTAATAAAAGTCTTACCATTGCGTGTCTTTTGCGAGAAATGCTGAAGAGATAGCTCTTCCCTTTCACATTTTTTTTTTTACATTCTATGGTTCACACCAACGATATTTATAACGATAACTATTGCATTCACACCTCACACCAGCGAACGATGATGTTTACAAACGTGTGCTATAGCTTTAAATCCTCGCGCGCTTTAAAGGTGGATTCTGATTGGCTGTCATATTGTTGTGGTTTGTGGGTGTCAGGGAAACAGCAGTAGCGCCTTTTGTATTAGAATTAGAACGTTTATGATTGCTTTAAATGTATGTATTGTCATTGGTTTGACAATAACTTAGTTATAACAGTAGGTTTTTTTTTTACGTTTATCTGTGAAACAACTCATATGAATATATTTTAAAGATTTGAAGTCATATATTTGTGACAACTTCGGTACACGCTTGTTGAATCTGTGCTCACTGTTATTTATTTATTTATTCAATTTTATTTATTTTTTTACTCGTGATAAATGCCTTGGTGCATTATTCCAGTCATTACATTTGACATCAGCAGTATTTTCTTACATTTTCATTTTAAAATATTTTAGTTTCGATATCTCAGCTCTGGAAGGGGCTAGAGCCTCCATTTTTGCACTCAGGTCTAAGTCTCATGGCCCTCTATCAGAATTTGGGAAGATTGGAGAAACTTAATTTTTCGCCCAAAAAAAAAAACGTAAGGGGTACCACTGTCGTTTTTTTTTTCGGGCCGAATTTTTGAGTTTCGATATCTCAGCTCTGGAAGGGGCTAGAGCCTCCATTTTTGCACTCAGGTCTAAGTCTCATGGCCCTCTATCAGAATTTGGGAAGATTGGAGAAACTTAATTTTTCGCCCAAAAAAAAAAACGTAAGGGTACCACTGTCGTTTTTTTTTCGGGCCGAATTTTTGAGTTTCGATATCTCAGCTCTGGAAGGGGCTAGAGCCTCCATTTTTGCACTCAGGTCTAAGTCTCATGGCCCTCTATCAGAATTTGGAAGATTGGAGAAACTTAATTTTTCGCCCAAAAAAAAAAACGTAAGGGGTACCACTGTCGTTTTTTTTCGGGCCGAATTTTTGAGTTTCGATATCTCAGCTCTGGAAGGGGCTAGAGCCTCCATTTTTGCACTCAGGTCTAAGTCTCATGGCCCTCTATCAGAATTTGGGAAGATTGGAGAAACTTAATTTTTCGCCCCAAAAAAAAACGTAAGGGGTACCACTGTCGTTTTTTTTTCGGGCCGAATTTTTGAGTTTCGATATCTCAGCTCTGGAAGGGCTAGAGCCTCCATTTTTGCACTCAGGTCTAAGTCTCATGGCCCTCTATCAGAATTTGGGAAGATTGGAGAAACTTAATTTTTCGCCCAAAAAAAAAAACGTAAGGGGTACCACTGTCGTTTTTTTTTCGGGCCGAATTTTTGAGTTTCGATATCTCAGCTCTGGAAGGGGCTAGAGCCTCCATTTTTGCACTCAGGTCTAAGTCTCATGGCCCTCTATCAGAATTTGGGAAGATTGGAGAAACTTAATTTTTCGCCCCAAAAAAAAAACGTAAGGGGTACCACTGTCGTTTTTTTTTCGGGCCGAATTTTTGAGTTTCGATATCTCAGCTCTGGAAGGGGCTAGAGCCTCCATTTTTGCACTCAGGTCTAAGTCTCATGGCCCTCTATCAGAATTTGGGAAGATTGGAGAAACTTAATTTTTCGCCCAAAAAAAAAAACGTAAGGGGTACCACTGTCGTTTTTTTTTTCGGGCCGAATTTTTGAGTTTCGATATCTCAGCTCTGGAAGGGGCTAGAGCCTCCATTTTTGCACTCAGGTCTAAGTCTCATGGCCCTCTATCAGAATTTGGGAAGATTGGAGAAACTTAATTTTTCGCCCAAAAAAAAAAACGTAAGGGGTACCACTGTCGTTTTTTTTTCGGGCCGAATTTTTGAGTTTCGATATCTCAGCTCTGGAAGGGGCTAGAGCCTCCATTTTTGCACTCAGGTCTAAGTCTCATGGCCCTCTATCAGAATTTTGGAAGATTGGAGAAACTTAATTTTTCGCCCAAAAAAAAAAACGTAAGGGGTACCACTGTCGTTTTTTTTTCGCGGCCGAATTTTTGAGTTTCG
>NW_024121466.1:4494778-4698832 GCF_016745375.1 Pimephales promelas
ACACTATCTGCAATTTTTCCCCTGAAACAAAAATATCTGGCTCAACACTGAAGTTTTTGTGGGACTTAGTAAAAAACATTGCTACTGTTTTTGATGTATTCAGCTGCAGGCAGGAGTGTTCAACCAAGCTGTGATGCTATCCATGGCGTTAGTGAGCTTCTCTACCACCTGAGCGATATTCCTACCGTGTGCATAAACTACGTTGTCATCAGCATACATCTGCACAAAAACATCAGGACAAGCGAGTGGGAGGTCATTTATATAAATGGAGAATAACAGGGGCCCTAAATTAGATCCCTGAGGTAGACCGGTGGACAGACTCAAGGCCGTCGATTTAGATGATGATGATCATTAAGTTGAAAGCCTCAGAAAATAAATGTGAAGTTGAGGGCTTTATTATCCGACGACAACGTTTTGGAGCAGTCACTTTATAGTCACAAGAAATACATATCTCAAATAGGACAGGCAAATGGTCGGAAAAAGTGGCATCAGAAACGTTGATGTTACTAATATAGGCAAGCCATATGTCAAAACCAAATCTAGTGTATGTCCACATATATGGGTTGGGCAAACAACAGACAGAGAGTTAAAATACAAGAATCCACAAGATTTAAGAAAAATTTGACTAGAGGCTTTTCAGGACAGCACACATGGATATTAAAATCCCCACAAATTAAGACCCGGTCATGATATTAGATCATGATACCGGCTAAATAATCAGAGAAATCATCAATAAATTCTTTGTTATATGTAGGTGGGTGATAAACCACAGTGCACAGTACAGGATGGTTCAGATCAAATTCAAAAATAATAAGTTCAAAGCTGGAGTAGGAGAAAGCAGGCAGATGACTACAGTTTAAGTGTTCTTTAAAAATAGTTGCTACTCCACCTCCCCGTCCGGTAAGCCGTGGAGAGTTAAAATAGGTGCAGTTCAAAGGTAAAACTTAAGAAAATACACTCGATTCACCAGCCCCGACCCAGGTCTTAGTCACACACAACATATCCAGGTCCTTGTAAAAAAGTCATTCAAAATAAAGGACTTGTTGGCTAATGATCTAGCATTCACCAAAGCTATCCTCACAGGAGTAGAGTCTTTCAGCGACGGAGATTCAAAGACCAAGGACCGATGGAGAGTTGCGTCCACACTTCTTTTAAACCGGGAAGCCTGAGTTGCAACCGGGGATTTAAGGCCCACAGACCGATGGAAAGTTACATCCCCAGCTCTTTTAAACCTGGATGTCTAATAAGTTGTAGACGAAGGCTTTTTATCCGGGTCACAGGTACCAGCCACCTGTACACAGGATCCACGGTGCACTGAGGCGCATAGCGGCGATAGTCCACATCACAATCCCCGGACATCCAAGTTTTCAGAGCCCATTGCAGGGGTCGCTGTCGAGCCCCCCTGCCACGCCTGGGTACCAGCTTCAGCCCGGCCGTGATGGCCGCGGGTTCTGACCCGTGTGCAAAGTTTCAAGAGTTTTCGAGCATGTTAAGGGCCCCAAAAGTGAAAAAATGATCCTAAGGAAAACAGTGATTGTAAGAACAGTGAATGCATGTTGATGTCAAGGTGACAGATGCCTATTTGTATTTCACAAGGTCCGAAGTTTCTCCTTTTCTTTTTTTTTTTTTCATTATAGCCTGATTTAAGTTTTATTTCCTAATTATAACGTGTAGCGCTGTTTTTAAACTTGTTCAAACTATAATGTATTTGTTATTTGTCTAAAATTAGGGAATAAAAGCAATTGTTTTGTTCTGCATGAGCAAACACTTTCTGGTTTTAGAGTTCCAAGGTCTCCTTAAGCCGATTAATAAAAAATATTGTTTTATTTATATATAAACACTGTCTTTATATGAAGAGTTCAGATGCAAAAGCCTCTAAGTGCCATTTGAAATTTTCTTCTAAAATGATAATTTTCATCAAGCTTGTATATTTAAGTTTAGTAATTTCACTTAAATTGCAATGAAGATTGCCTATTAATTGTCATTTAAGTGAAATTACTGGACTTAAATATGCAAGCTTGATAAAAATGGTCATTTTAGAAGAAAATTTCAAATGGCATTTAGAGGGTTTTGCATCTGAACTCTTCATATATAAATATTGTTTTATTTATATAGAAAGTTACTAATAATTATATTTGGGTATTTTTATTTATTTATTTTTGTTCATGTGTTAACCTAAAGCAAAGTATAACGCTCCCAATATCTACTTTAACGGAGCTCCGAACATTGCAAACTCTGAATGCGTGCATGAGATATTCAAGCAATGCAATTTCTTCATCTGTTTGCAACGAAATTTTAATTTTAATTACAATGGTGATGGTTTTATTTTTCTATTAGGCCTATTTATTATGTACAACATTTAAATTAATATTCAGAAACGGGTAAAGTTACTTTTCTGATGAACTTTATCCTACTGCAAACCAAAATAAAATATTTGAGATATCTCTGCTATTCTGAATTAACGGGATAGTTAATTTTTTTTGTCTGCAGAACGAAAAGATAAAGATCAAGAAATCCAGGAACAGAATTACGAAAGTGATAAATGAGTCAAACAGTCTCATGAAGATGCGTATCTATACCACGAGTGTCAGTTCTCGTGGCATTTATACGCCAAAAATGTTTTTTTCGTGTATATGGTACGCACTAAAAAACCCTGGGTTAGGTTTAGGGGGGTGGGGAGTTCGTGCGTATTATACGCAAAAAAGTGCGTATCATATGTACGACTTATGTATCAACTTTCATGAGATCGGGCTGAGGGAACGCATCTCAAAGTCGCATGCACAGACTCATGTTGCCGTTGGAGCAGTCAGTGCCGAACAATAGGCACATAAAGTATTAAGCTTACTAAAGTTAGAAAAGTTCAGTGAGTGATTTTCTTTATCCTTTGTTCTTTGATCAACATTAAATATTGGCACTGAGTACAGGCTGTCAATGCACGGACTCAATAGACACAGGCCTGTTCAACCGTTTTAAAGACAACCGACTGTGTTTACGGGGATATTTAGAACTTTAAAGAAGAAGTGTACTGACTTCTTTCCGTGGTTGAAACAATTCTTCTGATGTTTAATCATGTTTATTTGATGCTATAAATTACCAAGAAGGACATTTGTGAGAAACTGTATGTGCATTTGTCCGTGCATGAGAAGAAGCTGTGTGTGCAGCTCAGAAAACAGCGCGCATGCAGAAGTGTTCTCTCGCGTCTTGCGCTTAATGCTATCAAGAAGAATCAATTTTCTATTCCTAACCCTACTAACTAGCCAATAGAAAATTTACAAATCATGCTATTGCATGCAAGTAAATATGTGTAAAACTACAGGGCTGTGTGAAATATATTTGACTTTTTTTTTGTAATTGATGATTATCGTCCGGAAACAGACTTATAATCGATATTGCGATTCTTGCGAGACATCGTCGATATACGATAATATCATCATATCGCCCAGCCCTAGTAGTCACTCTCATTTTTACAAACAAATCCTCTTTAAAACTGCTGCAGTGTATACGTCACATTTTGATATCATGTGGGGCGACCAACCTAGTAAGTAAGTAAACTTTATTTATATAGCACTTTTCACAGACATGAAGGGTCACAAAGTGCTTCACAGTAAAAAACAAATAATAATACAAATAAAAACCACAATACACATTACATCAACACCATATAGCTAGTTAAAAGCTTGTCTAAAAAGATGTGTCTTAAGGTGCTTACTACAATTTTCTACAGAGTCCAGAGCTCTCAAGGCTAATGGAAGAGAGTTCCAGAGCCTTGGAGCCACCACACAGAAAGCACGATCACCTCTTGTTATAAGACGGGTTCTAGGAACAGTAAAAAGGTCTTGGCCTGAAGACTTCAAGGTCTGTTTTCAGTCTATCGATCAGAGTGCAGTGATCCACAGTATCAAACTCTGCACTTAGATCTAATAGAACCAGCACAGAGCATTTACCCCCATCAGCAGCCATCAGAATATCATTAGAGACCCTAAGGGGGGCAGTCTCAGTTGAATGTTTTTTACGAAACCCAGACTGAAATTTATCAGGGATATTGTGTAAATTTAAAGTATTATTTAGCTGGTCCGCAACAACCTTTTCTAAAATTTTAGAAATAAATGGCAATTTAGATATAGGCCTATAATTTTTGTATGAAGCTGCATCAAGGTTGCTCTTTTTCAAGATAGGCTGAACTATGGCATGCTTAAAACAACTAGGAACCTGGCCCAGCTGAAGAGATAAGTTTAAAATTGAAACCAAACAAGGGCCAAGATAATGTATGGATTTTAAAAGCAGAGATGTAGGTAGAATATCAACTGGGCTTTGAGAAGGTTTCATCGTCCCCACTAATTTAAGGATGTCATTCAGGGAAATAGGGCCGAAAGAGTCCAATATTGAAGGTCTGTGCTGATTACTTATTTGGCGGTCTGCTGATGGAACAATGTCTGCCCTGACAGTTCTAACCTTGTCCATAAAATAACGCAGAAAGTGGTTGCAGTCAGCATTTGAAAACACAGGGACACTACAAGTAGCAGGAGACACAATGTTGTTAAAGGTTCTCAAAGCGATCGGAAATACCGCCGTGCATAGAGCCCATAGACCCTTTTACAGTTGGTAAACATGGTGACGTTTTTTCGTGGGCGGAGCTTAGGTGGAGGCAGAAAGATCCATCTGGAACGCTAGTTAGCTAGGATTGTTAGCTTGTTTTTTAACAATGACTGGAGTAAATCCGATATTATCTTAATGTGTAAGGTCACTCAGTGTCCAGGACCGCGATTGTTATTTCCAAAAGTTATTTTTTAACGGACGGAACCAGATTGGCCGACCCGTAGCCGCCTACATGGTCACTCTATGCATGGACGATCTGACAGGATTAACGTAAGTTACCTCGGTTGAGTGGCCTGACTTCTACACCTACCTTATAGAGAAACCGATTGTAAAGAGAAACTGAGGGCATATAAATCTTTAGATGCCTATATGGTCCTGTAGAAGACTTGAGTGTACGATCCGCAGTTCTGCCGAGCCAGCGCCGAAACCACGACAATGTAAATAGTGACATTACAGTGCGATTTTAATGATGTGAATATTTTCTAGAAATAAACGTTCCAGATACAGCATATTCATTTTTCATCAATTCTTGCACCAAACAACACAACAAGATGACATTTAATAATAGTAACAATTATTTAAGCTCCTTAGCTATTATGTAGCTGAATCTGTGCTGTTTTGCATTGACCGCCTCCAGTTTTCACTTTGTTTTGCCTCCAGGTAGCGCCGTGACGTAACTGTGACGTCGGCGCAAAAGGGGTCTATAGCTCAGCATTAGCCTGTTATACTTAATTAAACTTGAAAACATCATCTGGGGAGACCGAGCATCATGTGGGGCGACCGCCACTGACTGCTTAAATGATAGAAAACATATCATGTTGTAACACCTCATTTCTTTTAAAGCTGTTACTCTGAGGGGTTCAACAGAAATCTTTGAACCTGTACTGATTAAGAAATATCCTCACAAACAAAATAACATTAAACCTCTTTTATTTACACCACTGTGCTAAATCCATGTGCCAAACTCTCAATAAACAGATTACAAAGCACTCTCAAGATCTCCATCTCTTTAACAATGAAGCCATTCAATGAAGTAAACTTAACTCTGATATGTCCAGTCCTTTAAGAGGTTACATTGATGATGCTGATGATGACGATGAGTCGATGACGATGAACATATACTCCACAAGGTCAATTTTGAGTGCGATGCAATGATTGTGATCCAACTATCCACCAATGTGAGAAAAAGTCACATCCTACATCACAGTAGCCAGTGCAATGTTTGTTCCCTGTACCCCGATTAGGGGTGCACGATATTGACAAAAATGTGATATTGCGATATCGATAATGAATATTGCGATATCGATATTAATTTCGATATTTTTAAACGGATGTAAAACTACAAAAGTTATTGGAAAACGCATCAAAAAAAGATTAATAAATAAAACAAATAAATAAAAGTTTTCTTATAACATAATATTTATTTCAACTGACAGTCATATTGGACTGGTACAGCATTAATATATAAATAATAACCATGTCTACAGAACAGGACATGTTACTAGTTGTGTACACTAAAGTGTAAAAGATAATAAATAAATAGCAAGTCTACAGAACACACTATGCAACATAAACGCCATTATATGTGTTTTCTTTGACCGGATAATATTAGCTATCTGATCGTGAAAAGAGGTGTAAATGCCCTGTGAAACGCATTCGTGACGTATTTATCTAATCGCTCAAACCACTTCAGGAGGTGGTCTGGGCCGCATTTCAGTCGAAACTGGACAAATGTAAATGCCTCTCGTTGTTGAAGCAACATATGTAAAATGTACTCCTTCCAAAAACGCTAAAAATGAGAACGTTACAGGTCATGTTATGGCCAGATGACGCCGCGCGCGACTGCAACACGCATCACAGGGGATGAGCAGCTGAACGCGCAAACTATCGCAAATCAAAGTGAAAGTAAGTCGCAGACGCTTTTCACAGTTATCTTCATTGAAAGTAAATAAACGAACTGATCTTATTTTACCTGATGATCGTAAAATGCAGCCCATAACTGTTGCTTTCGGTGACGTGCACTCGGAATTGAAGATCGTATTTTGATAAATCAGATAGCTATCCGATCAGTGAACACGCATGAAGTTGCCAGGTGGACCGTGGCCTGATGTTTACTTATGCGCTGGTGTGCGCGTCGAGCCGGCAAGTGTGTGTGGGACTGTGTGGTAGGAGAGCAAGGGAGAAGTGAGAGAGTGACGGCGGTTAGCTTTGGAGCGAGTAGCGACTTTATATTGAGAAAAACAAAGTGTCTCCCCTGTTCTTTCTGACCACTGTGGGAGATCTGTAGCATGAAAAGTTAAACCTCTCCTTGATTTCATGTTGTTTATGGAGAAGGAGAATCAGGAAATGAGTCGGGGGAAATGCAACGGTGCATGTGGACCAGACGCATCATAAACAAAATATTGCATAAATATCGCGACACTTTCGATATGTATATCGAGCAACGTGATATCGCGATAACGATATTGATTCGATATATCGTGCACCCCTAACCCCGATACTGTCCATGTGGTGTAGTCTCACTGCCAATGGAGTTTCCACTTGGCTTTACTGTCCATTCCTCTGCTCAATGTTCATAACAGAACATGTGAACAAAAAGTCCTTTCTAAAAAGAAAGCACATCTTAACATCAATGAAATAAGTACAACATCATCCATACATCACATCATCCATACTTACAGTTGAGCAGAAACTCAAGGTTCTCAACAAAGGACCATCAACAAAATTCAGTAGGTAGCATGAGGTTAACCAAACAATGGATTTCCCTCTACCAAACGAACTCTCTTCCTCTATGGTAGGTGTGTTTATATAGGTTACCATCTGGCAATAGCACCCTCAAGTGGCTCTTGATGAAACTACACATGACCCAAAACATCACACTAGTGCTCCAACAACAGTAAATTAACAGTAACAGATTCTGTCCGTTACAATGTATTTGTAGTTTCTGTATGCAAATGTTTTCATTCATTATATGCATTTAGTTGTTTTAAATAACTTTCTACATTTCACCACATATTTTTTCTAAATTTCAATAATTTCCATCCTACTTCAGACAGGACCAAGCTTACTTCTTTTTGATTATTATGTTTTTATCAGAGAAATATGTGAATATTAAGCATTCATTCTACTTTTTCCAATTCCTTTTCTAACCCTGTGTATGTTTAAGTAATATACTTTTTTTTCTAGATGGCCCCACTAACAAGCAAAGAAAAGACTGCTCGCTACAGGCAGCGGATCAGATCCTGTAGCAAGAGCTGACTATGTGTCTGCAGAATGCTGCTATGTTCAACTGTTAAATGAAATAGTAATGAAAAGGCAAACATTGTATGTTTAAGTGATTAAGAAATTAAAATGAAAAAGGAAAATGCTATTCAATGTTATGTCCAAGCGTTTAATGCATTAGTATTGAAAATATTAATATGGTTATGTGTCAAATGAAATAGTGAGGAAACTGTTAATGTTTTGAAATGTGTCAAATGAAATCTGGATATGCTGATTCTTCATAAAATTTCATTAAATGTGTTTTAACTATCAAAATCATGTAGTCTTAATTGCCTGCTGTTTTTCATTATGTGGGGCGACCACTTGTCATGTGGGGTAACCAACCATATTCAATTCTGTAGTAAATTCAAAAAATGTCTGTCCATTTTGGTTGAAATATAATTTGTTGCTATAACATCAATAAGTGGATACTATATCTACACATTTTAAATCAGTTTTATGGATTATATGAGTAAAAAAATATGTAATTGCTTTATGAGGGTGACGCTGCCATTATAGATAAAAATGTATTTAACATAATTTGCAATAAATAAAAGGACACCTGAGAATATCTTTCTTAAACAGTTCCAATAATCACTGATACTTCTTAAAATATAACTTATGTAAAGGAAATCTATTAATTTTACGATAAATTGCGGTCGTCCCAAATGACTTTAAGGTCGTTGCCCTATTCATTTGAGTTTAAAAGCACTAAAATATCTTTGCTTGAAGTTCACACACACATGCATTTGTGTAGACTACACTCCAAATGTTTAGAAAATACCCAAATATATTATTATTTCAAGTATTTTAAAAATGGGCCTCTCAAAGGCCTTATACGTCATTGACCCCAAAACTAGTTTGTAACTAGTTGGATCATGCCCATAATCACTATAGCATTAAGTTTCACCTTGTTAAACTTTGTGCAGAACACAGCATAAGCTGGTCAAAAATGAATCTCCAAAAGAACAGCTGGGTTCACAGGCTCACGGGTGGGACTAGCACGTTAGTTAGCACGATGCCTTCTATTTCTAAATCTTCTAACTAAGTTTACCGGTACTTATCTGAGCTAACGACATGATCACTGTCACTAGATATAAAGCAATCATTGACTTTCACTCGGTGCAATTCACTGGCAGTACAAAAAAAGGGTTGTAATACGCACTGCTATTTGTAAACTAGCTCCAGCGCTCTTTGCTGCGTTGCTAAAATAATAGCTTCTTCTTTTTTTTCTTTTCTTTTTTTTTTAACAATAATATTAACAACCATAATTGGCCTGGTACAACATATGAACTGTCTTCTTAGACAACATACAAGCACCTTCACATAGGAAGTAGAAAATACAAATACAAATAAAGTAAAAAAACAACAACAACAACAACAAAAAACAACTAGGGGCTTTCAGAAAGATTCACATTCACATCCTCTATCAAAGTAGATAAGATTAAGGCATTCTTTTTCTTCATCAATTTTAGCAATAGAAAGTAATGACAGATCTTTATGAAAAACATAAAAGTTTGGTAGTGTTTTCAGGAATCTATTCTTGTGTAAAAAAAAATTCCCAAGAATAATAAATGTGTTTACTGCCAAGTCAATTGTTTCATCCTTCATAAAAATACCAAAAATTATATTTTCCTTTGTTAATACAGGTAAATCTTAAAATGTAGGAAATAACCAGTAATGCAAATCCTCCCAGAAGGTATAAGCAAATTCACAATCATAAAACAGATGTTCTGTTGTTTCAATCTGATCAGCACAAAAAGAGCAACTATTAGCATCAAGACCAAATCGACATCTTAAAAACTCTCTAGACGGATAAACTCCATTCAGAATTTTAAAGTGCACTTCCTTTGCTTTTGGAGCAAGTGGAAATTTAAAATATTTTGTTCTTAATTTCTTAATTTCAGCAGTGGAAAAATATTGAGAAATTGAATTTCTATTTGAAGAATAAGGATATAATTCCTTCACAAAGGCTTTGCGAATTATAATATTGGGTAAATTAATGTGAGTAAGAGAAACTCCATTCACCAAAAGCCTAGGAAAACAGGGGGTTACATTACTTTCAGATATGTTGAAAGACATCTGAATTATAGATTGTGGGATCGCTTTGATAATGTTATCATACTGTTTTCTGTCAAATAAATAAAATTTTAAACAGAAAGTGTCAAAAGACATGTCTATTATGTATAATGACTCCAGTATTATCTAAAATATGCATTACAGACCATATTCCTTTCTCCCACCAACTTTTGTAAAATAAAGACTTATTCCTAAATACCACATACCTACAGTTACACAAAGGGATGTTGTGATGACTAAAATTATGCTTGTAGATCATTTTCCAATAAAGTAAAACCTGCTGATGAAACATTGCTAACTTAACAGGGAGTGCTTAAAAAATAGCTGAAACAATTGTGTTAGCTAGTCGTCTAATGTAATTGTAAACATCATGATTTGTGTATGATCGCGGACTAAACGAAACGTTTCTACAAAATAGCTATAACATTAACAACAGTTAAACAGAAGATCGTAAAAAAATTGTCATTACTGTATTTTGTCCCAGCCGAATCCATGGTGGTGGTCACACTCTGGTCACGCCAGTCGGCAAGGGCAAATCAGTCCAGCAGCCAACTTTGTTTCATGGCGGGGTAACAGTGTGCTCCAAAACATTGGTGCTGATTGGTCCAAGAGGTGTCCTGTTTGCGCCAATGAACGCTAGCTATCGATCTGCGCTCGATTGCTCTTCCTTCATCCTCCAACTACCCGGATGTCTGTCTCAGTAACTTGAAATCTTGAGAGTTTAATTTTCAGTGAGGATCAAATTTTATTGGACTTTAGTTCCAAACAAATAAATTCAATTTCAAATTATACAATTCAGATTCAATTTTTGAATAAATTCAATTTTGTGTGTAAATGAAATTGTATTGTTTCATTTGTAAATTCAGTTTTTCAATGCAATTATTCAAGTTTAGCCATTCAAATTCAAGTATAAATGGTTCAAATTCAGCTTCTGGTGGCACATATTTCAGCCCATACATTTCTTGCTTGCTTTCTGTCTGTACAGGGCTGTTACTTGGGAATGGGAGATGATTGTTTCATGGCTTGACACATCACTCAGTTTGAGTTTGCACATAAAATATGTTGCATTTACTTAAGTGTTATTTTGTGAACAAATACTTTCTCTGTGCATGTGTCATAATTTTTTATTATTATTTTTTTTTTGTAAGTACTCAGATCAGATGGCACAGGTACATCTCTAAGATGTAGTCTGGAAAACTTCAGTTGTGTACAAACATCTGATAAACGTCTTAGAAAAATATAGTTTACGTACAATATAATACAATCTAATTATTAGTTACTCATTTATTTCCAGCTGACAGTCTGGGTGTTTAGGGGTCAGTATGAGTATGTTTTCTTTAATAAAAAAATAATCAACTTAATAATAAACACATTTTAGAAAAGTATATAAAACCAACAAAAAAATCAGCAATAAGCAGATATGAACACGAGTGAAGTGTAAGTGCGCATATTCATTTGTGTAGACATTTTCAGATTTATGCAGGATTTATAGTTGTTGTTTTTTGTTTGATTTTTTTGACAAATGAAAAATAAACAACAAACACCCAGTGTGACTTTCTCTCTTCTTTTTTACATACCCTCAGAACAACCGAATCAAGCTCAGTTTTTTTGTGTGTTGACAGATAATGTTGAAAAAGTAACAAAATCTTATGCAACCATGTTTTTCAACCAGAAAAGTCGATTGGGGTCATACTGACCCCATAACAAAAAGTCTATTTAACATCTGACAGGAAACATAACAAAGAGATATTTCAGATAAGCAAAAGCTAAAAAAAAAAAATGCTCATATCAAATAGACGTCTCCACGATGTGTGCTATCTTGTTTCAGCAATGGAATAAAAAAAGACATTTTGCATCACTTTCCCTCGCAATTGTGACTTTTTTTTCTCAGCAATTCTGAAGAGTGGTATATAAACTCGCAATTTTTTTTTCTTCTTCTGGCAATTTCAAGTTAATAGTGTAATCCGTGGGCTTCCATGTAAATGTGATAGTTTTATCTGATATTCTACTTCTTAATTATTTGTAAACTAGATTGCATTTTAAACTCCCCCCACCCCCCATTTATTTAAGACTTTGGAGGAGGCCTTTGCTTTCATGCCCATTCATAATGTTACCATGGTAACCATAGTTTCCGCCAAAAAAGCCCTTAAGACTTCTCCCGAGATCCTCAAAAGAAAAGTCCCGCTGAACCTGCACACTCCAGCACAATCCCACGGGATTTTCGTGATCATTTTATTTATTTATTTATTTTTTGAAGGGGGGATTTCCTGCAGGACTTAAAATCCAGGACTCGTCTCGCGCAATAAACCGGGAATTTTAATAGTGAACGATACTGTAAAATAAATACGAATGTAAAATCTTACATGTTTTGAAGAACAACCGCATTTTTAAAATATGATTAACATTATGGCCATGGTAAACTGCTGTGGTATATTTGTAATCGACAAACAAAAAGCTGATTCACAGCACACACGTAAAGCGAGGGACCTGCAGTAGTAGAATGAGTATGTTATACTCATTCTACTTCTACTGTATATTTCATCAAACATAACAAATATTAACTTGAAAACAAAACAGTGCATTATATTGTCATATCATGTGGTTTATGGTTAGCTACCCGACTACCGCAGGGCTTTGTCTCGTTAAGTCAGCCCTAATCGGGCATAATGTCTTTCATTTGTCTCATTGAAGGGGGAGGGGAGTGAAAGTATAGAGGAAGAGAGAGGGGGATTTAACATTCACAAAAAGGCGACACCAACAGAGAATGCGCGATGGAGAAAAATGAGTAAGTATAACCTATTTAATGTCGAAAACGTATAAAATCGCGACCCCGCATATCTGCATTTATCGTCATGCTGTTTTACGAGCAAAGCGATCGCTTTTGTTCATTTGAATAGATCAGTCTGGGCTACTAGTTTGCGCAGTCCTTTCAAGCGGCGACGATTTAAAGAAAGAAAACGGGTTTAGCATTTGATAAAACTATGTAATAGGGTAACAAAGCGACCTGTACTGATGTGTGCACATATAAAATGCAGTATTTGTCTTAAAGTGGAAATGGCAGGTCTTGCTAATAAAGTGTATATTGACGTTGTTTTAACGGACCAGGTGCAGCATCTTTTTTCGTCCCGCGATTGTCATCAATGTTCGTAAGACGCGTCGTTTTTTACCAACCCGTAGTTACTATTTCATTCAGTCACTTGACAAAAAAAATTGTGCTAATGTCTGTTTTACTGGCTTTGTTTACATTCACAATATATCGACTTTACTCACAATTCTTACATATTATACTGTGTGGTACTATAACGAAGAGATGCCTGAATTGCAGCATTGTCTACAACACAAATACGCATATTGTTTTGCGAGGGACAGTACATCAAATATGTAATCTGTATGATTCATACTTCATAAGTATATAGCCTAATTTCCAAGCGGAGGAATCCTTCATTGAGAAGATCCCAAAGTGATGAGGCTACGATACGGCGCAACGTTTTGCTAAGTGACAAAGCAACATTATTGAATGTAGACACTGTATTACTGTAGATTGGTCGTCATTTGTAAGTATATTTGATTAAAAACACGTTAGATAATCAGCATGTCAGGGGAAGCAGACTCTGCCGACATCAGAGTGTGTAAAAAGTGGGAGTGCTCGAAGCCATGTGTGTTATGTTACGGACTGAGTACAGAGGGGGGATTGTCATGTAAAAGTAGGCCCAGCTGTGGAGAGGATTTTGTGTGCTTTATTTCAGGAGGGCGTGGGGGTACATGTCAATTTAGCATGTGTATCGCATCCAAATTGAAATGGCTGGGGTTTTTTTTGTGTACCACAATTCAGTTTGCCCTGTTCAAAAACTATTACAGGTTGCACTAAATGTGTTTGTGATGAATGCACATTACAGAAACTGTGTCCCAAATGACTCACTGTATACTATGTACTCAACATTGTAGTGTATGAATTTTATAAGGTTGTCATCCAGTTTTGATGGCCCCAATCCGATAACCCTTTTCAATCCACTACACAAGAAAGCTGCGACAGATGAGTGCGTGAGGTGTCCAACATTTTACAATTAGTTTTTTCGATTAATTATGTCATCCCGGCATTTGAAGTGCACACTGTAATTTTCACACTACTCGCACTATTTATACAACACAAATGCTTATAAATATTCTTGTTTTCTTTGAAACAAGTAAAAGAAACGGTTTACCCATTAAGAATTATTTTAATAAAGTTGTTTCACTGACATTTGAAAGAATTTTAATTGAAATTAATTGATTACTAATATGGGTTAAGGTAAGGTTTAGGTATAGGTTCAGGGTTAGTACCTAGCCGAGTTATTACCCAGTTATTTTTATAATAACTACAATATAGTATTTACATGGGGAACAGGACTGTAAAAATAAAGTGCTACTGAGAAGTTTTACGTTTGTTTGCATTCCAGTTTGATGTTGTCACTCCAAATAACACTTAAATTGTTTTTTGCCACATTTGTTAACTGGATTGAAGAAATGTGTGAAATTTGCTTTTTGTATGATAATGATTCACCCACCTAACAAAGTGGGTTCTGGTAGAACCATTCAGAAGAACCAGTTATAAAGAATGATTCATTTGGATCTCCATTCCATTGGTTTTAACTGTGAAATTGTGTTTAGTCTGGATAAACACATTTTCCAAGGATTCCCAATCAACGACATGTCACAAATAGACATGACTGTTCTTTTTTTAGCAGAGGTGAGGAAGAGGAGGAAGAACAGAGGCGAGAGAGGGGGGAGGCAGGTCGTTTGTATAGTTTGTGGTATCGTATTATTTAATCAATTAAAAAACATCTATGTTGTTACATGTTTGCACGACCTTGACAAGCTTAAAGAGCCCCCAAAAAAGTTTGTCCATATTTGTGCATGACCTTGAAACAAGCACGAAATCTTCATGGTATCATCATACTGAATATTCAGTGAACTCATTTTTGCATCACACCTGTGTCAACTAACTTCTACTACAGAATCGTGATTTAAAGGGCTGTGCAAGGGTTTGTTTCAGATGCAGAAGTGCAACTGTTCAAGTGAAGAATGAACTAGATCTAGACAAACAGTATTACTATTATCTCAAACTATGTGAAACAAATGTGAACATTTGGCAGAGTAGATTGACAAGGACAGCTGACAAGGAAAACTCTAGACACAGCACGCCACAGACTGTATCATACTTCATTTTTAAGAAAGTTAATTAAGTTTAAATGTTCTATAGACCTTAATCATGGTAGCGCCATATTTAATATTTGACAGCAATAAAAAAAACAAGGCTGTGAGGGATAGAATAATATATGTGTGTGTACTCTGCATAATTATTTTGTATATAAAAATTCACACACGTGCATGTATATATTTAAAAAAATGTATTATTAATATATAAATTATTAATATTTATATTTATTTATATTATTTATATGTCTTAAAAACATGCATGTGTGTGTATTTATATATGCAAAATAATTATACACACTACACACACACATATATTATGTAAACACAAACTTTTATTTTGGATGTGATTAATCGCGATTAATCATTGCCCAGCCCTAGGGGGTTTGCATTACAATTTTAAACTTCTTCCTATAAGTTCAAATGTGTTTTAAGCATTACAATCGCATTTTGAATGTGATTTTAATTGCCATCATGATAGACAATGTCAAGTAACAGAAAGAGTTCTTCACAGTATTCATGATCTAATAACATTGTCATTTTGTCATCACAGGCTTGGGATATTTAAAAATGTGCTTCAAGTTAGGCATTGCATGTCATTGTTTGTGAATATCGTGTGTGATATATCCGTTTGCAACTACCGTCACCATAACTCATTCTCTTTCCAAATTTGCATCCATGCACGGGTTTATCAAATCTCTGAGATATGTCCTATTTTGCTCCACTTCCCCAGCCCCACTGGGAAGAAGTTCCGGAGCAAGCCTCAATTGGCTCGTTACCTTGGCAACTCCATGGATCTCAGCTCCTTTGATTTCCGCACGGGCAAGATGCTCATGAGCAAACTGAACAAGAACAGACAGAGACCCCGGTATGACAACAATAGCCAGACTAAGGTGAGAGGATGTTCATCAACAATGAGGAAACATTTTCATATTCATAAAAACACATTCATCATTCTAGATTTATAGCTGCAGAGAAATGATCTCTGCATGGCTAGTGACCCTTTAAAACCAATTTCAAGCCAGTTTTACTGGTCAAGCTGGTCTACCTGCAACAATAACCAGAAACAGATCAGCAATTCCCATTTTTTCATCAAGGTAATCAAGAATGTTCCCTCTTTGTTAGGGCAAACCCGACCTGAATACATCCCTCCCAGTACGACAGACAGCCTCCATCTTCAAACAGCCCGTCACAAAAGTTACCAACCACCCCAGCAATAAGGTTAAGACAGACCCACAGAAGGCCATTGACCAGCCCAGACAGGTAATACTAATCTAGGGGTATTTTTCTAACTAAAAACTGTTCATTTAGACGTTTTGGGGGCCTGAAAACGCAAAATTTATGGTTTGAAATGTATTGTCTTTGAAACTTGATGTTCAGTCTATAAACACGTAGTGTTCCTTTGCAAAGTGACGTCGCCATCTACTGGCCTGGCATGAATATTCGTTTTCGCGTCTCCGTGTCATTTTGATAATGTTGTTTTCTGTACGTGAAAAACACAAAGGAAAACTGTTTTTAGTACATCATTGTTGTGTAAACGTGACCTAAATTCTCAGGTTTTATTCACCACTATTAGTAGTTTTTCATAGTGGCACAATGCTAATTTAACTTTCATTGACAGCTTTTCTGGGAGAAGAAGTTGGGTGGCCTCAATGCCTTTGACATAGCAGAGGAGCTGGTGAAAACAATGGATCTCCCCAAAGGCTTACAAGGTATGTCTAACAAACTTAATCCAAGTTTGTTTATTTTAATAAGAATATGTCCATCGTATGCACACTTCACAATCTCGACGGAAGTAGTAAGTCATCCGGGTTCCATTTAATGAGTACTGTAAATTCGGACATACTTCTTTTGTCACATACTGTTTTTCGCCTACTATAAAGTTGGGAAGTATGTGATTTTGGATGCAGCCAGGGATATTTACACTCAAGAATTATAGTGCTCTAACATGAAACAGGTGAGCACAATCAAGGCCAGGGGAAGAAACATTTTGAATATTATCAGAGTTGAGTTGACACACAAAACAGTTGAATAGAATGTTAAGCCTAATAAAAAAGTTTATTTAGTTTAATAATTGATGATGTTTACAACAGAACTGAATCAACACTGAACCTACTTCAGTTGAACCACAGCCGAAATGCAGTATTTTCCTGTTGTAACTGTAAAGCTGCTTTGAAGCAATCTGTATTGTATAAAGTGCTATATAAATAAATGTGACGTGTCTTGCAAACAGAGTTCATTTCGTAAAGCAGCTCTAAAAATAAAATAGTGTCATTGTTCAGCTGAAGTCAGTTCAGTATTGATTCAGTTCCATTATAAACATCATCAATTATTAAAAATTAGTTCATTTAATCTATGAAGAAGTTCAACAGTGATGTCATCATCCAGCTCAGTTCAGATCTCATACAACAGCGTCAGTCCAGTCAGATCAATAATATTGTTGAATATTAAGTGTCCCCAACTAAGCAAGCCAGAGGCGACAGTGGCAAAGAACGTAAACTCCATCCAGTGACAGAATGGAGAAACCAGGCTCAGTTCTCCTCTGGCCAACTTATGAACATGGTGTGATTAGGATTTAGGCTGCATCACAAATCAGAAATCAGACAGTGGATCGGTAGCATTCAAATATTTCCTTTTGCTTGAAGATGGGATTCATCAGCCAGTATGGAACCGAAACTGGTCATAGGGCCTGGTTCTTGTGGTCTCTGCTGAGGATCTGTGTAGACGGCTGTCGTGCCGACAAGGTCTTCACAGGGGATTGTCTAGTAGACGGGGTCTCCGCTGACATTCAGGACCATTGTGGTCGTCTTAGGGTGCAGGTTCACCATCTGATCTGGATACGGACCGGATACGGCTGACTACGGTAACCTCTGGATTAACAGAGAGACTAATATTAGCATGGATGCAATTCTTCTTACGATGTAAAAAAGTACATCGGGTGTTAAGGGAAGTGTTCCCGGTTCCGGTTGACCTATTTTATGCGGCCTAACAATACTTTAACAGACCATAGAGTTAAATGATAGAAATTGATAATGTGTTATTTGTCTGCCAGGTTAGAGAGATGTGTTTTTAGTCTGAAAGTCTGCTTCCCAAACAAGGCTAGGAAGTCTGTTCTAGAGTTTGGGTGCTAAATAGGAAAAGGATTTACTGCCTGCAGCTAATTTTGATATTCTAGGTATTATCAACTGGCCTTTTTTTTTTTTAGATCGCAATAGATGTGAAGGACGTTTCGAGCTGGCTCAAGTATTGAGGAGTTAAACCATTTAGTGCTTTGCAAGTAATTAGCAATGTTTTTAAATATATGATGATGTTTAATCGGGAGCCAAAACAGTGTTGACAGAACCGGGCTAATATGGTCATACTTCCTGGTTCTGGTAAGAACTCGAGCTGCTGCATTTTGGTCTAGCTGGAGTTTGTTTATTAAGCGTGCAGGGCAACCACCCAGTAGAGCATTACAATAATCTAGCCTTGAGGTCATGAACGCATGAACTAACATTTCTGCTCTTGTCACTGATATTTTGTTTAAAATGGAAGAATGTGGTTTTACAGATGCTAGAAATGTGGCTTTCAAATGAAAGAATGGTATGAAAGAGCACACCCAGATTCCTAACTGACGACGAGGACTTGACAGAGCAGCCATCAAGTGTTAGACAGTGCTCAGTTTTTTTTTTTTTTTCCGAATAAAGTAGTCAAATAGAGGTTTTTATCAATAGATGCGACTAAAATGAATTAATTCTATAATATTTCATACGTCACTGAAGGTGTAGGCCCTGGATGCACAGATAAGACCCTGTTGTCAGCGATTGCCAGTGCCCTTCACACCAGTGCGGCTCCCATCACTGGCCAACTGTCCGCCGCTGTGGAGAAGAACCCGGGAGTCTGGCTCAACACGGCTCAGCCTCTCTGTAAGGCCTTCATCGTCACAGATGAGGATATCAGGTATTTCAGCCTTTTGAATGATGCATGGTGTCATATTTTATATGACAAATGTATGTGTTGGATATTGATGTAAATAATGTTTTGGTCACAGAAAGCAAGAGGAGCTGGTGTACAGTGTTCGGAAGCGACTGGAAGAGGCTTTGATGGCTGACATGTTGGCCCAAGTGGAGGAAACATCTAGTGAGGGAGACTCGCTCAAACAGGAGGGAAATTGTAATGAAGACAAACAGGAAGTATAGCAAAGGTAGTTGAGGAAAAACGACTCGTTTCCTGAAGGAAATAGTCACATAAACTGAAACATCCCTCTATAAGCAAGCATTGTTTTTTTTCACAGGGTATTCAAATCTGTGTGAAACACCTGCACATGAGTTTCCCAACACTGATCAACACACCACGTTGTCATCTCCCAGCTTCGCTGAAAATCCATGTTCGCCCACCCGTTGGGATCTCACAGAGACTGTTTGCTCGGTTTTATTAGTATCATTTTTTAATGTTCTGAACGTTTTCTGAAAGAACAAAATGTTGGAAAAGTTTCAGTTGTACTGCCTTCTGCATTAAATGTTTTAAGGTTTATTTTTTTAGGGGGTATTTGGATTTGATTTGGAGATGGAACAATCAAGTCAAAAATACAATCCTCCCGTTCTAGTGGGTGCTAAACTTTATCACAGCTGATATGTTGATTATTCTCTGTGACTAAAAAAATCTTTAAATCTCTGTCAAAAACAGAAAATATTGACTTTGCTCCCTGTTAGTATTGTTGAACAATATTCCAAGTTGAAAATCAGTATTATGCAGTTCAAATTCAGTTTGTATGTTTTCTCAATACCAAATGTTTTATCAGGGACAAGGCTTTGATAAACATTAATAAGTTACAAAGTGGTTTTTTGTTTCAGATTTTCTGTTTTCGACTCATCTGGTGCTTGTTCAAACTGCCTGATGTTTTTCTTCATAAGCTGTTCATACTTGACACTGAATAACATTTCCACAGTCAACCTGGAAGTGAAATGTGAATGGTGATTCATAAAATGTGACACGTGATTTATACTTAGTGATGTGTAAACATCCTGTGAAAAGCAACTTAACTAAACATTTTGCTGGTTGAAAAGTATGTTTTTATAAAAAAAAATGTTTTGTTCATTGCCCATATCATCACAATGATGTCCATGTTCTCTTCTACATTTCCTAAAATAAAATGTTCCTGTGTTGAATGTCTTTATTGTTTTTTTCTGCAATGATGTGACAGGTGTTATTGATACACTTTCTTTATGTTATCAGTAATGTGCCACCCTACTTTATGCTGCTATGAAATTGTTCAGATGCACAGCTGTTTTGAATGTCCCTCTCAAACATCAAGGATTAACTGTTAACTTACTATTACGGATATGATGGCTGAATCTTTAACAGACCAAAGGGCACCGGGCCAGTCACTCGCTCTGAGAAGCAAATGAAAAGAACAGCTGTAGTTGTAGAGAGGTTTCATTTGAGCTGTCAAAACAGAAATTAACTCTCTGGCTAGATGGCAACCACAGAGCTCTACACAAAGGTAAGTGCATTTCATAAGTTTTTATGTATAATACTTTTTTTTTGCAGTTTCATTGAATGTCATTATGATCAGAATAGATAGACAGATAGATAAACACAGATAGATAGATAGATAGATAGATAGATAGATAGATAGATAGATAGATAGATAGATAGATAGATAGATAGATAGATATAGTGTTGACCGGCTGATGTTAATGTTTAATGGTGCTGCTAGTGTTTTCATGCTGATTAAGGAGAAAAAGAGTGTCACTGGGTTGGGCCAGATAGTCACTCAGGCACATGACCCAACAAACACAACGTTCCTCTAACGTTCCCCAATGATCCCATGAGGTTATTTTTTTGGGAACCAAACAATAACGTTATAGGAACGTTCCATGTAGGTTATTTTTAGTTTCCATTTTTGGGAGAATGTTCTGGGAACGTTCCCTTAAGGTTAACCGAACCAAAAACTAACGTTCCCAGAAGCTAAATTTGTTTGCTGGGCAGTTGTGTAACATTCAAAATATTGAATCAATTTCCTTGGTATTCATATATTAGAAATTATAATAATCAAGACTGCAGACTATAGACTGCAATGTCCTTTTTTGCCCATGCACACCTGGCTTGGAGTTTCTAGTAAACCTTGATTAGCTGGTTCAGGTGTGTTTAGGGTCAGCACTAAACTCTGCTGGAGGCGCAATGTAGCATTTTTTGTTTGAAAAGCAGTGGAATGTCAACCCGTCTTCAACACTTTCATCAGTTAAAATGTAATAGCCTATTTCCACAGAGTTAGACCTAGTTCAATTCGGACATTTAAGTATAGCTTTTATAAACTAACATGTCTTGGTGTGCATCATGAGACAAAACCGGCCCGCTGACATTTTAAGATAGGTCAGTCAGTGCAAGTTGCTTTCAGTAAAAACAGCTCAAATATGCATATTAGTCAGGCCTTGTCTGAGAAAACAGGTTTATATTTTCTTTCAGATTATGCAATTTTGTTATAAAGTCTGTATCATAGAATGATAACTTTCTGTTGTTATTTTGTAGGTGTTTGTTGAAATTGAATGGCTTAAATGTAATTCAAGATAATTTAGTAAAACTGCAGTTTTACTATAGTAAAACCAATTAATGTTAATTTTCATAAGGGGCGCCTTAAAGTTTGTGTAATAATATTAATTAGCGAAGTAGTGAGGGATAAGAAACATTAGTAGAATGGGCTTTGTATTTCCTTCACTTCGAAAAACGCATGCAACAAGTAAAATAAATAAATAAATAAATACAAAAGAAAGAGAGAAAAAATAACCTCATGGGCACTGCTCCGACCCGAGTTCCATCTTCGAGACCCGGCTCGTGGACTTTTCTGGATCCAGTTGCCTCTTTACTTCCTGTTAAAACACCAAAAAATACATTTATGATCAGCCACACACTAATTTGTGGTATTCTATAAGCTAAAAAATTACTTTGACTATTTTTTTTTTGTTGATTATGCTTTGTATTTATTATGTATCGCCCCTCAGGGTGCATGTGTGTGGGTGCCAGACCCAGAAGCTGTGTGGGTGTCTGTACAGCTGCTTCAAGACTATCGTCCTGGAGACCAGCAGATCTTAATCCAACTCAGTGATGGCAGAGTAAGACAAAAACACACATATGATACTGAAATGAAACCATGAGGCCTGACGGCATCACAAACGGTATAAATACTGTATATATTTGTTTTTAAATAAGGAGATGGAGTATCCAGTGTTGCCTCCGGCAGGTCTTCCCCCTCTAGGTAACCCTGATATTTTGGAGGGGGAGAATGACCTCACAGCTCTAACCTTCCTCCATGAGCCAGCGGTACTTCACAATTTGCGAGTGCGCTTTCTTGACTACAATAGCATTTACACATATTGCGGTGAGTTAAATTCTGCAGAATACAGTGGCAAGTTTTTACAGCCATCACCCATTAACCTCCATTTTACTGGGTGTAAAGTTCAAGGCACAGAGATTCACTCATTGTTATATTGGCTACTGTAAAGAACATTTACCAAGCACTGAGTTTATTGGTGTGTGAATTATGCAAAGAAAATGATGGCCTTGCATGTTAAACTTCATTAATTACATTTTTCATTTCATAGATATGTAAATCTAATTTAGATAACTTTCTTATATTTTAATAGGGATTGTGTTGGTGGCATTAAATCCATACGAACAGTTGCCCATCTACGGAGAGGAGGTGATTGATGCTTACAGTGGCCAGGACACGGCTGATATGGAGCCGCATATTTTTTCGGTGGCTGAAGAGGCGTATTGCACTATGACCAGGTCAAGAGCAAGCAAATAACAAGAATAGTTCACTTACAAAAAAGTACCATAATGTTTTGGACAAATTACTTTAAATTACTTTGAAGTACCATGCAAATTATTATAGATATCTAAGTACCTTTTTTAATTTTACCTAATTACCACACAGTAGGGAGTTTCATTCTGAATTTGTATCACATTACCTTAACCGACACATATGGTTTTAATATGGTTTTAATCATAATTATATGTGCAGAGAGGAGAAAAACCAGTCCATCATAATCAGTGGAGAATCAGGTTCAGGTAAAACTGTATCTGCCAAGTACACCATGCGTTACTTTGCTGTTGTGGGTGGTGCGGCCCAGCAGACCAGTGTGGAGGAGAAAGTTTTGGCGTCCAATCCCATCATGGAGGTAGACTACTGAAACTTGATTTCTGGCCTTTCTGGTAAAGTAGGAGGCTGATTATTAGTCATTTAAATTAACTTAAATTATAATTTTAACCCTTGCAGGCAATTGGTAATGCAAAAACAACTAGAAACGACAACAGCAGCCGTTTTGGAAAGTATATTGAGATAGGATTTGGATGGAAAGGGGATATAATTGGGGCAAACATGAAGACCTACTTGTTGGAGAAATCAAGAGTTGTTTTTCAGGTGATTGCTTGATATAGTGAATATCTCACGATTCAGTGATCATTCAAATTTAGTTCTTGAGATGCATTTTGTATTGTGACACATTAACAGGCAGCTGAGGAGAGAAACTACCACATCTTCTACCAGCTTTGTGCTTCCAGGGATTTGCCAGAGTTGAGGACACTCAAATTGGGTAAAGCCTAAATGAATGCCCCGAGAACATGTTACTCAAACATATATGTGTGAATGTGGTTATTTGTGTTGTGTCGTTTTTATTCAATCACCAAGCCTTACTGCATCTCAATAGATTCTGCGGAGAACTTCCATTACACCAACCAAGGACAAGATGTGCACATTCCAGGCACAAATGATGTTGTCGAGCTGGAGCGTACAAGAAATGCCTTTACTATACTTGGTAAGTTAAAATACACCCATATATTCCTTAAAAACAACGTGATGAACTTGAAACTTGTGGTTCACCCCTGCAGGAGTGCAGCCAGACCAGCAGATGGAGATATTTCGTATACTGGCAGCTATTCTTCATCTGGGGAATGTCAACATACAAGCCAGTGGTCGTGGTGGGGACCGAAGCTACATTAATGTACAAGCACCATTTCCAATTATTGTGTACATTTTTTTGTGTACGAATCAAAATCAAAATTTGAAGAACTGTTTGATGTCTGTATAGATAAAAAACAGGAGCAGTGCTGTCCTTGCTAATTTTCTAACAAGTAGTTTGTGATAATATGGACATACTTCCTTATTCACCATATTGTCAGGCCGATGACCACTCTTTGGCTGTCTTTGCCAAGCTTTTGGGGGTGGAAGGTGCTCAGATGGCCCAATGGCTATGTCACAGGCGACTGGCGGTGGGTGGGGAGATGCTTGTGAAGCCCATGACAGGCCAGCAGGCTAATGAAGCACGGGATGCTCTGGCTAAGCATGTGTACGAGCAACTATTCACATGGACGGTGCAGAGACTCAACTCATCCTTACGAGCACACCGGGAACAGCCCAAATCTTTCATAGGAGTTCTTGATATCTATGGGTAAGAGTTATTTTCTGTGTAATAATCAATAATATAACAAAAATGTACATGTTGAATTGTTTTGTCAATTTATTTGTGTTTTTATTGTTTATAGGTTTGAGACTTTTGACAGGAATAGCTTTGAGCAATTCTGTATTAACTATGCCAACGAGAAACTCCAACAACAGTTCAACAGGGTAAGTTTCCAGATATCGGGACTTGGATTACGTTGAGTCTTTTTATATTTTTGTCCAGCGAATCGTGACCTGAAGCATTTCTCCACACTAGTGAAGCTGTACAAGTGCCCATTTTTGTTGAGTTTTTCAGAACTTCTCTAGACATTAGTTGACTGGTTGACTCAACTTTGTTCATTAAGTTAAGTTTTGTGGTATGTGCTTGTCAGCATGTGTTTCAGTTGGAGCAAGAGGAGTACCTGCGAGAGGAACTTCCCTGGAATCGTATTGAGTTCAGCGATAACCAGCCATGCATTGCACTCATTGAAGGCCAGCTGGGCCTACTTGATCTTCTGGATGAGGAATGCAGAGTGAGCAAACTACATGTTGTAACACAAGTTGTAATCCCTCTTATCATGTCACCAAAGTGTAAAACACATTCTCTCTCTGTTCTAGATGCCGAAAGGCTCGGATGAGAACTGGGCTCGGAAGGTTTACGACCAGCACCTGAACCACAGCCCCTACTTTCGTAAACCCCGCATGTCCAACTCTGCCTTCGTCATTGTGCATTTTGCTGATTTGGTCAGAAAACATTTACTGAGAATAATTTAGCAAATATTTAGCAACTTTTCAACATTTGTGATTATATTGCTGGGGGTTTTTTTGCGTTAGGTTCAGTACGAGTGTGATGGCTTTTTAGACAAGAACCGAGACACTGTGTGTGAGGAGCCCATCAATATACTGAGAGCTAGCCAGGTATTGTGTGAATAGTTCAATCATTGTCTTTTAAAAGATTTAGTTTTGTACTCACTCTGCCTCTTCACAACTGTCCGTATCCTTCCCAGTCAGAACTAGTTGCAGAGTTGTTCCAGAAGGAGTCAGGGGGATCCCTCCCCAACTCCTCTCTTGCAAACGGGAGCGTACGTTCAGGAAAGCGAGCTCACAGAGAGCACAAATTAACTGTGGGTTTTCAGGTGAGCTGCTTCTCCTGGTTCCTGTAAGAAGAAAACTCTTTTCAAATGGTTAACCAGTCATGCTCAAATCAATCTAAATCCCTTAAGGCATAGGTCTTCAACCCTGCTCCTGGAGGCCCACTGTCCTGCAGAGTTTTACTCCAACCCTAATCAAACACACCTGAACCAGCTAGTCAAGCTCTTCAGGATTGCTTGAAAATCACAGACTGAAGCAGGTTTGATATAAACTCTGCAGAGCAGTGGGCATCCAGGAGTAGGGTTGAGGACCTCTGCCTTAAGGTGTTCTCTGACTCTTTAGGTCTGAGATTTCAACCTTTTCTTACATGTTCTTTCTTTGTGTGTCTAGTTTCGTCAATCCCTGCAACTTTTAATGGACACCCTGAACAGCACCACTCCCCATTATGTCCGCTGCATAAAGTCCAATGACCTCAAACAGCCTTTTCTGTAAGAAAAATTAGATATCCTATGTGTTTATGTTTATCAGATTTTGGAGTAACCTTTTCTTGTCTTTATATCAGATTTGATCCCAAGCGAGCAGTGCAGCAATTGCGAGCGTGTGGAGTCTTGGAGACCATCCGAATCAGTGCCGCAGGCTACCCCTCCAGGCAAGTACTCTTCTATAAGTCGGCAGGGCGGCAGTGGCTCAGTGGTTCATGTAGGTTGTCTACAAAGGTTCAATCCCCGGTTCCACCTGACCAAGTGTCGAGGTGTCCATGAGCAAGACACCTATCCCCAGCTACTCCCGACAAGCTGAATGGCGCCTTGCATGGCTGACACCACTGTTGGTGTGTGAATGAGTGGGTGAATGTGAGGCAAATGTAAAGCTCTTTGGTGACCATTGGGTCTATGAAAGCGCTACCAAGTTACCAAATTTACCAAGTCTGTCAAATAAGAAAAACATAAGTTCCTTCTTACATCCCAGACTCTTTTGTTCGTACTCCAGGTGGACGTACGAGGAGTTCTTCACCCGCTACCGGGTGTTGCTACATGATTCTGTTTCTCAGGATGATGTACGGCGTTCCTGTCAGAGTGCCCTGCCCAACCTCATCCCTGATCCGGAGCAGTACTGCTTTGGCAAGACCAAGGTCTTCTTCCGGGCTGGACAAGTTGCAGTACTGGAGAAGCTGAGAGGGGATCGGCTATCTAGAGCAGGGGTTTTGATCCAAAGTTGGGTGAGAGGCTGGCTGCAGCGTAGGCGTTATCAGCGGCTCCGGTGGGCCACCTTCATCCTGCAGCGCTACACCAGAGGAACCCTAGCCCGAAGGTGGGTTAGAGTGTTACCTAAAGAACACACTGTGTACAGTAGGTTTTTAGGTACCATACTAGTTGTGTCGGTTTTCTAATAGGTGTTTCTATATGTGATCCAAATTTTGAAGTATACTTCATTGTTACCTAACCATTAGGTTGGCGTGGACCCTCCGTTATACACGCGTTGCTTTAATCATCCAGAAAACTTACCGCATGCTGGCTGTGCGACAACTTTATATGACCATCAGAGAGGCCACCATCAAAATCCAGGCCTTCATCAGAGGCACCCAGGCTCGTCGCATTTATAGACAGGTAACGTGCTTTAAAATGTGTTTCTGGGTATAGTTGAAAGCTACAGGCTCATTTGACCCTGCAGATGATAAATGCAGAAAAAATGGCCAAATATTAACTTGATTATTCTAGGTCTAGTTCTATTTTGAAGTTCTAACTCAAGTAATGCAAATCTCAATGCACGCAGCATCTCTGTTATGATAAACTCAAGCAAAGCAGTTGGACTAATGCATTTTTAGATTTCTGTAAGGTCAACCCAGCAATCTCGAATGGTCCCATGAGGTTATTTTTTTTGGGAACCAAACAAGAACATTATAGGAACGTTCCATGTAGGTTATTTTTAGGTTCCATTTTTATAACGTAAGCAGAACGTTCCGGGAACGTTCCCCTAACCATAAGGGAAAGTTCTAGGAACGTTCCTGGTAACCAAAAACTAACGTTCCCAGAAATTAAAAATTAGTAGTGTTACATTATTATTTTATGATTTGTTTAATAAATCTCTTCTCTCTTTAGATGCTGACAGAGCGGGCGGTGGTGTTTTTGCAGGCACAGGTGCGAGGCTGGCTGGCCCGGTGCAGTTTCAGGCGCGTCAGAACTGCAGTCGTGCTTCTGCAGAGTTGCGTGCGCAGACGAGTTGCACGTAAAGAGCTGTTGCGCCTGCGTGCTGAGGCTCGATCGGTAGAGAAATTCAGAGAACTCAATAAGGGCATGGAAGTCAAACTCATGCAGCTGCAGCTCAGAGCTGACCAACAGGTGAGAGGTTGCAACGTCACGGGTTTCCATCCGTCCAATTACGGTTATGACATGGTGTGCCGTGAATGCAGCATAAACTCATTGTTTTGGTTCAGGATGACTGTATGATGCACACAGATAAATCATTTATAATAAATACTGTATTTTTAAAAAAATAAGAATTGACCACTTTGATTTCCCGCTGACTTTAACAGGAGGAAATATGAGCATCCAACTGTGTTGGTAGGCGAACATAGTATTTAAAATCCGGACAGATGGCCGCACAATGTGAATCATGTGTGCTTTTCTTTTCTCAGGCGAGAGAGAGTGCGTCTCTGAGGGAGATTCTTCAGTCCGAGCGAGCATCTCACAGCTCTGAGCTGGAACAGCTGCGGTCAAGCCTCCTCAAACTCAAGATTCAACTGCAGGAGAATGCAAACACTGCTCCTTTACTTGCAGACAAACAGGAGGAGGACATAAGGAAAGCTGGGGAGAAGGCCGCCCAAGAGATTCTCCAGCTTACACAGGTGAGCCATGTTTCACATACACAGTTAACATAAGCCACTTATTTTTATCCATTTATTTATTTTACAATTTCTTGTCTTGCAAAGCAGTTGGTTCTGTTTATACTCACCAGTTTTGTTTGTTTACTTCCTGTTGACTCTAGGAAATCCAAGCTCTCCGATTCGAGAGAGATTCTTTGGAGAAAGAGAAGGATGACTTGGCTGTTCGTTTACAGGATCAGGAAAAGGCTCAGGAGGGTAAATGGATTCAATTTGTGTCAATTCTTATTGTGAAATTAACCACTAAGGTTTAATCTCAATTCATGAATTACCTTTAAATAGTAAATAAATGGCAGTCAAAGGCTCATTTTAATGTATTTAGACACAATAAATAAAAAAATGATATCAATAATTTATGTAAAAGTAAAAAGTTGAACAAACTGCATGTTTCAGAGAGCCGGCAGCAGTCTGTGGATCAGGCGGGTGCATCAGTGCAAGCAGAGCTGGAAGAGGAGAGGAGGAGATACCAGAGTTTACTTAGAGAGTTCACGAGGCTAGAGCAAAGATATGACAACCTAAGAGATATGAGCCTATTCACCACCAATGAGGTACATCTTTAGAGAATTTGTGTAAGGAATAATTGATGACAGGTTAAATTATTAAGAAAAAAATGCACACCTCACCTCAAGACATTGTTCAGATGTTATGTTTCAAGACATTTGTCAGGTTTTTGTCTTTAAAAAATGATTGTGTGTAGGACTAATTTCTTATGCATCTCATCTTACACCTCTCGCTAGTTCCAAAACATGATTTCACAGCTAATAATGGAGGCTTGAGCCATTGATAGCAGACTAAGGCCGGATTCACATATAGCGCCTAAAAACGCGTAAAAAAAAGCTGGTCGCGCCGCATTCTCCATTTTCCAAAGCGCCAGGGCGGTTGCGCTTCAGTTGGTTCTTGTCACATGACCTATTGTGTGCGTATGGTGCGCTTGCGGTATTCTGAAAAATTGAGATGTTTTTATCTCGACGCGGCGCGGATGCGCATGGAAAAAACAAGCGCGTCGCACCGCGACCGCATCGCTTCCATTATGAGCACGCATACCGCACGCCTACATTTGAAATAACGAACTTGACCGCGCAAAAGACGCGATATGTGAACTAATGCAGTTATTAAAAAGAAGTCATAGTGTCATATCTGGTACATGTGGATTCCACGCTTACCAAATGTGGGCCGAATCTGGGCCGACACTATGTTGCTGTCTGGCTTGGGTAAGCGTGTGTAAATAGTCTCTGTGCATCTTTCAACGGTATTTGAAAGCAAATATTACTGCACTTGTGTAAAATGTATATCTTTTAAGTTGAAAAAAACACATTTTTGTGCGAGTGTGTCCGTACTAATGTGTGTGCGTTTCCCTAAAAATAACGTTCGTCAACCAGTCAGAATCAGATCAACAACCCGTTAGTATAAATTATAATGAAATAAATGTACGATTAAAATAAAAAACAGGTACACAATACCCCTGTATGTACAAATAAGAAAATATGACAATATACTGTATATTAATTAAAAAAATATGTAGGCTAGTAGCTAATTCTAATATTTGTTTTCTAGTTTTATTTTGTGTTAACATTGTATTTAATCTTAAACATAAGCAAGAACATATAAGTGTGCTCCCTCGCAGCATTCACGTGGACATAGGCGAACAGATTCGACTGTGTCTTTGGAGCCTCTTTCGCCCGTCACCACGCCGTTCTCGAGCTCGCCCATCTTCCCTTCACCCGAGGAGATCAGGAAGATCAGCGTCACGTCCGCCACCGACAGGAGACCCTGGAGCTATGAGCAACCTCTGGTCAGACATTAAAAGTCTATTTCTAATAAAAAAATAAACAAAAAAGCTGTATATTGAGAACAATAATGTGACAATATTTACCCACAGAACATCCTAATGGAGGATATGAACGTTGCGAAGGACACAGCCGAGGGGATGAAGGGGGAAGATCTCAGATATGCGTACGATGCTGTACGGGTGGCCAACAAGTCAGTTTCCTTTCACTCAACTCACGTTCATCATTGAGACTTTAGAAAGTCATTGATGGCACTATATTGTATGGTTCCAGGTTTCTAGAGACGCAGCTGTTGTCTCAGAGAGGGCAGTGGGAGCAGGAGATTTCAGCTCTCAGGATGAAACTCCAGCAGGCCCATGACAGAGATACGCCTGGAGATCCTGAGATAAATGTACCTGTTCCATCTGAACCTACCATTTATTATTATTTGGAACAGGTACTTTGTTCAGTTGTAATTTTTTGCTTCTTTATGTGTGTGAATGAAGGAACTAACGGAGCAGGTGGTGGTTCGAGAACAGGAATGTGTCCGATTACGTCGAGAGCTCAAGGAACTGAAGCACACTGTGAGCCTCAGGAGAATCCTTTCTTATGCAGGTCTGTGTGGGTCAAAAAAACATCCACTCTACACTTAAAACTAAAGGTTACATCTACTCTACACTTACAAACACTTATAAAAAAGTGTTTTATGTTTGAAAGGCAGTGTGTCACACTTACAAATATCCTGCTCAGGTGTAGCGATAGCTGCGTCTCAGGACCCAACATCTCCTGGCCCTCAGAAGAGCCAGACACTCAGCGGACTACTGGAGTGCAGGAAGAGAGATGAGAGCAAGCTGATCAAACATCTTATAACAGGTCAACAACATACACAACAGTTGGTTTACTTTTGAGATGGTTATTCAAGCTGACTGACAGGATTTATCATTCCTCTGTGACAGATGTGAAGGCGGAGGGAGTTTTGTCTTTGTCCCCTGGACTGGCGGCCCGGGTTCTGTTTCTGTGTGTACGGCAAGCGGACTGTAGTGGCGATCAGACGCGAGTGAAGGGGCTCTGTGGCGCTGCTGTTAGCGCTATTAAAACTGCCATGAAGGTCAAACAAGCATTTATATCTTTACATGCCATCAAATTGTGCTTCTATTGTCTATAATATCTTACATCTATATCTTACAATTTTGAGAAAAAAAGGTCAGGATTGTGACAGATAAAATCATAATTCTGACTTTTTATATGTGAATTGGGTTATAATCTCGCAATTGTGACTTTTTTCTATCAGAATTTTGGGAAATAAACAATCTGACAAAAAAAAATCAGATTTGCTAAAAAAAAAAATCAGAATTACGGAATATTAACTAATAATTGAGATACAAAAAAAGTCTGAATTTTAGAAATATTTCGTAAATATTAATAATTACGAGGAAAAAATCTGGTTAGCATTTGTAGGCCAACCAGCAGTTAGCATCTGGTTCCCTCGACAAAAACCCAAAAGGATTTTCCCATAGATTTTTGGGATTATCGCTAAAAACAAGCTCTGTCATCACACATTTTACACAGTTTGTCCATCAAGATCATTATCAAAGATGAACTTTTATGATTTTTGAAGTAAAAAGTCATAGTACGCTATAAACGAACTATACCACGGTCGCTCAACTTCAAGGTCACCATCACTAAGCTTCCCAAAACTCTTTCAGTTTTTGTCTAAAAGCATTTTCCCAGAACCTTTTGAGTTAGAATCGTTTATAAGAGCACAACTATAAGCATAATGAGGCTGTAAAAGCGGACTGTGTTTACCTGTTCAGCATGATGTTTAATCTCCTCGACTGCCTCTGTAGTCCCGTTTAGCCACTTGTTAGCAGCCGCCATTTTCAAGACACAACAGCTTAAAAAAAATCATGACTGGGGTAAAACAGATGTATTTTAAGTCGTAGAATAAAACGTGAAAATATCTTGAGCTTGTGTCCATTTAACCAAAACCCTGTTTAAGAAACCCATTGGCTTCTGGGCTAAAAGTGCTAAAATGCTAACTCGCTTCTGCGTTTTGGCCTACAACTTTACATCATACCTACCATTTTATTATTTGAGCGGTAAAGCTATTTAAATATTTGTACAGTCATTTTACAGTTTACAATATTGTCACATAGTCTAATAGAGTGCCGAAGTTACGGCATCACTCTGTAGGCCAAAACACGGAAGTGAGTTAGCATTTTAGCACTCTTGATTCCCTCGCTCTAAAGTCTATGGGATTTTTGAATGGGTTTTTGCTAAATCGCCTGAAATAAGGTCTGTGGTGAACAAAGCCTCTAAATATTTTCACGTTTTGATCTATGACATAGAACACACAGTTATAACCTGTTTCGGCTTGTGTTTTTTAAAAACGTTATATAGGCTTCAAAATGTATAAATTTTGGATTAACTTGTAAAGATTATCTTGATAGACAAAACGTGTAAGGGTCACAACTCTTTGTTAAACACAGATCTTATTTTTTGCGATTTTCCAAAAGTCTATGGGGAAAATGCATAGCTTTTCGATCGAGGGAACCCATGCGCCGCTAGCTTCCGAGTTGTCCTACAAAGTGACGTTATCACTTCGGCACTCTATTAAGTCCATAATAAAGTAAGCTTAATTAAATTCAGGATGAACTGTATGTCTGTGTCTAGGAAATGTGTGATGTGTGTAGAGTAGATTTTAAGATATTAATTGGTCATATTTGAACAATAGCAATGTGATTATTGTAGAAACACGGTAATGATCTGGATATGACGGCGGTGTGGCTAAAGAACGCTTACCTGCTCAAAGACCTGCTCCACCAGCACTCTCACCAACAGGTGACAGATCTGTCCTCCAAATTATCATTTTTATTTAGTATTATTTTTAACCCTTGGCAGAAAATACAGGCTTAAAATTGAAATAAAATAATGATTTGATTCATGAAATGTTTGAACCTTTTCTGGTGAAGGATGTGAGGGGCTGCGAGGAGCTGGTGCCTCTGGTGACGGACGTGC
Organism: Pimephales promelas; assembly: GCF_016745375.1. The sequence goes on from NW_024121466.1 coordinate 4,528,080, forward strand.
AGGAGTGTGTTCGAGCGCTCAGTGATGTGTGTATTCAGGCCTATCAGCAGCTGCTGTCCATCTCTGAGAGCCATCTACAACCTATGATCGGTACACTCATATAGACAGAAAGACCTTTCATACAGATCTGTCAATGATCTTGATTGTGTACTCACCTCTTTACTTCAGTCCCAGCAATGCTTGAAAGTGAGACCATCCCTGGTCTGGCAGTTTCATCTTTAAAGAGTGTGGGCCGCAAGCGAGCGGGTTCGGACCCCCGGCCTCCCACCAGCACAGAGGGGACCACTATGTCTGCAGTGTTGAGGGAACTGTCAGCATTACACACAGCCCTGTCCCATCAAGATCTGCCCTCGGCCCTGCTGGCACAAGCCTTCCGTCAGCTCATGTACCTGCTGTCCGCCACCACCCTCAACAGCCTGCTACTGCGCAAAGACATGTGCTGCTGGAACCGCGGCCTCCAGATCAGGTCTGTTACTTCAACATTTGCTTGAGGGAGTTGTGCATCAGATATTTATATCCTTCTATCATAGGTATAATGTGAGTTTACTGGAGGAGTGGCTGCGGAGTCGTTCGCTGCAGGCAGGGGGCACTGTGAGCGCTCTGGAGCCTCTGATACAGGCAGCACAGCTTCTTCAAATGAGCAAGAAGACTGAAGCGGATGGACAAGCCATGGTCCAAACCTGCAATGCATTGTCCAACCAGCAGGTGGCTCGCTCTCTATCTATCTATCTATCTATCTATCTATCTATCTATCTATCTATCTATCTATCTATCTATCTATCTATCTATCTATCTATCTATCTATCTATCTATCTATCACAGGAATGTGTGTCTGTCTGTTAATCGAATATCTCTCGAACTGTTAGTCCAATGGATTTCAAACTTGACAGGTGTCTTGATATTCTGTCAGTTAAACATTAAGTCGGCTACACTGTTTACTTTTGATGTAAAAAAAGGGATTCTTTTTCAAGGTTGTTATTATACATTTATTGCGATGTAATTATACATTTATTACAATTTAATTATACATTATTTGCAGTGTTATTATACATTTATTACATTATTATTATACATATGTTATATTATTTTTGAAAAAATAAGTAGCAATTCTTTTTGGAAAAATTAGCGATTCTTGAAAAAGTAGCGATTCTTTTTGGTAAAAGTAGCGATTCTTGAAAAAGTAGCGATTCTTTTTGGTAAAAGTAGCGATTCTTTTTGGGAAAAGCAGCGATCCTTTTAAAAAAAGTAGCGATTCTTTTTGAAAAAAGTAGCAATTCTTTTCGAAAAAGTAACAATTCTTTTTGAAAAAGTAGTGATTTAAAAAAAGATTCTTTTTTTAAAAAAGTAGCGATTCTTTTCGAAAAATGAGTGATTCTTATTGAAAAAAGTAGCGATTCTTTTCGAAAATAGAAATTCTTTTTGAAAAAATTAGTGATTCTTTTTGAAAAAGTAGCACTTCTTTTTGAAAATAAGAGATTCTTTTTGGGAAAAGTAGCGACTCTTTTTGAAAAAGTAGCACTTTTTGAAAATAAGAGATTCTTTTTGGGAAAAGTAGCGATTCTTTAAAAAAAAAGTAGTGATAGTTTTTGAAAAAATTTGATTCTTTTTGAAAAAAGTAGCAATTCTTTTAGAAAAAGTAGCGAGTCATTTTGAGTAAAAAAGTAGTTATTTTAATATATATATATATATATATATATATATATATACGATAAATTATATCATTTTATTTTTATTTATAATTTTACATTAACATAATATTAAAAATCTTCTCACAGCTTGTGAAGATGTTAAGCCTCTACACACCTCAGAGTGACCTCGAAGAGAGAGTAACGCTCAATTTCATCCGTATAGTACAGGTAAGAGTGACATCATGTGAACGTGAGCGCTGTAACAGAAGATCATAGCAGGATTTTGTCCAGGAGTGATAATGCTGCTTTTCTGTGGGGTTTCCCAGGGGCTGCTGAAGGGGCGCTCTGAGGGGCAACCTCCACAGCTTCTGATGGATGTCAGACGGGTGTTCCCCGTCACGTTCCCTTATCAGCCGCCTCCGCAAGTCACTGCCGCCCAGCTCGAAATCCCAGAGTCCCTCAAGATCTCCTTCCTACGCAGAGTTTGAATGTGGGTGTTCCTTTACCTCCTGAAAAGCTTTTTTTGTTTGTTGCCTTTTGTTGCCTGATCAACTTAAAAATGCTATCCGAGCATTTTGTATACATTGTTATCATGCACATTTTGAACCCATTGTAAATGTTTAATTATTTTAGCTTGACAAAGCCGACAAACTATCCATTACTCCCACCATCGGCACCTACCGGTCCGGTGTAACAATGTAATCGACATAATTTTTTTAAGTTACTTTCAAGAGGTGATTTACTCATATTTTGATCGCTACCATAGACCTAATTTTCACGCATTCTAAATGTATTATCGTTATCTTTCTGTCTAAATATTTGTATAACTTAAAAAAATAAATACAATAATATAAGAATGTCTAGTCATATTCAACATTTTAAAAACATGTTTAACAAAACAACAACCAACAGACTATTGAACGATGTATTTTTTAACCATTTATTGGAAGTAGAAACAAACCAAGGCTGGCAAGTGTTTTACCTCCACCCCCGATAAGAACGATCATATTTAGAAAAACAAAAATTAGAAACATCTTTGTATAAAAAAATCTCTCATGCTAGCACTCTGTACCACTACACATCAGTAATACATATTTATATATTCACAAGCCTTTCAAAAATAGAAAATAATACCCAAATATCAAAATAAATGACAAAAAGAAATCAAGAGAAATAAATACAACAATTGAATATCACATCAAAGATACATGCTGGCACAAGAAGAATCTTTCCCAACATGCACTGCTTCTTATATACAGGCAAGGAGTGGCTATTTGGGTGCGTGTGGAGTTATTGTTACTTGTGTCTGTGTGTGCTTTGTCTCGAACTACATGCTCACTACATCCTGTAATATTACTATTCACAGTCAGCAACACACAGCTTTAACATTAGAAATCCTATCATCCAAATTTCTTGCTACAGATGCAATTTTCCAGTCGGCAGTCATTTCAACATTCATTAATGCCATTTCCTGTGATTGAACCCTACAACGATGAACACTGAAGGATTCAGCATGTAAAACAAAACCAGCAAAGTTTGCAGCTGCGGGTTGTGCCGCCCATTCGCGATGTAAACAATCCACTGATGATTCTGACTGATGCATAGACTCTTTTTAGAGAAATAATAGAAGGAAACATAAAAAAATAGCTGTAGCGCAAGGTGCTTATTGGCTAAATTCACTATGCGACGAGATAATTTCACCTAAGTGGTTCATTTTGACACTTATGGTTCAGCGCAATACAGCAGGAAGGAATGAATATAGTGTTTAAACCACATTATAAAGCGTCTCTGTTGTGCTTTTCTAATATGGTGGATGGTTTGGCAGTAAAATGGCAGGATTCATCAGCGGTTACTATGGCAACTCTATAGGAGTGATTCTCAACGGCTGTGATTCTTTTGAGGTGTGAAACCAGAGATTGCTGTAGAGGGGGGGAAAAGCCCCATTTCGCATGGAATGATCTGGAGTGGTATGACATTTAACTGTGATGTAATAAAGTGAAATCTCACTGGAACAGGCAGCTCTGGTGTCTAATATAAGCAGTGTTTGTCAATCAAACTTGCACACATACATCGTGCCTTATCATGCCGACAAACACTTGATAAACTGCACAGGCACTCGTACTTGAACAGGTCGGAAAACATATTAGATACACAAAAACAGGACAGAGTTGGCCTTGTGATTGAATCTGAATGTGCGAAGCATCTTTACAAAGTGTCAGTATCTCATAGTCTTTACAGTAAGTATAATTCGTTGGATTTCCTGCAAGTGGTGTCTCCGAAAAACACCCAAGACATTTTCATACTACAGGAAAAAGCAACCACTCTGCATTCAGAGGTGTATTTGGTTGTAGGTGTATTTTTTTTTCTTGTGCTTCTAAACGATTGCATAACCTTAAAGTCTGACCCATAGTGGGTTTTGGTCCCTAATAAGTAGTTAGGGTGAAATGGCAGTACATAGTGGAGAAACTATACCCTGACATTAAGACACCTTTAGAAGGGTGCAGGAATGATTGACAAAAGGCCTCAGTAAAGAGGTTTTCGACATCATTACAGATTGCTTGACATGGAAAAAAAGTGTACATCATGCCTTAATCTGGTTATAAATTAATATAAATATATTTTTAATGTAATTACTATAATATATCATTTTGTAATTATTATCATTATTATAAATATAATAAATATTTTTTTATGGATTTATATTTTGATACGTGTGAACTGAATATTTAATGTTTTGCAGAATAAATAGATAATGTGTTGGATTTAAGTAACTTTTTTCCTTGGAATATGCATTATAAAAATCAAGGACATCACAAACATCAAGTATTTCAAAGATACAATATCCTGTGTCTGTTTCATGTGCCAAATTGTGCTTGTTAAACAAGCCCTTCCTGGCAGGTCTAATGGCAGTGCACCGAGTACAAATATATAACTGCTTTGTCACGTAAACGGTTGGTCAAGTGAAGAACCAAGATAAATATGTCTTGTGTATTTTATCTGTGCGCTAGTGCAACATCTGAGCATTAGGGGGCAGTGTTTTCAACAAAGTAACTGTGCCTAACTAGATACTCCTTGGTCTTAGCTCCGCCCCTCCTCAGCAGAACGCTGGTCGGATTTGAGTTTGACAAATTCTTTCGCGACGTCGTCGTTGTTGCGCTGGGACAAGATTCGCAGTACGGTCAGGCCGGTTTCATCCATGTGAATGCGTTTACCTAGTGGTAGCCAGCATGCTACGCTACCCCGCGGTGCTACGTCCTTTAGCTGCAGTACCGCCATTCCGACGGTGCGGTCCTCTCGTGCAAAGCAGTAGTCCTTCACGCACACCTGCAGCTCGTAGCACTCGGGACCCACTTCGTTACTCAATGTGCTTTGGGAAAGAAGCAACAGCACCAGGATTACATTTAAATCAGGAACTGTAACGAAACGTAAGCTAAAGAAACAAGTGCATGCCACTCACAATGTAAAGGTCTCGTTGTATTTTGGAGCCCAGCTGTTGTTTTTGGACTTGGTGGCGTACTTTCTCTTCTTATCGCTGAGATGAGGGCCAATGATATAGACCTCCACGAAGGGCCGGAAAATGCCAGAAGTCTGCCAACGTAGGTCATTCGCAGCCACCACTAAAATACAAAGAAAATACAGCGAATTGTTCAAATTGTACTTGTGTCCTATTATACTGCAAAAATGAAGAAACTTAAGGGACCACTTGGTCTATTTATCAGGAAAAATGCACAAAAACTATTACCTATAGGGGTAATACAGCTTGTCACTGAGGCAGTAACCTTAAAGCAGGGGTGTCCAAACCTGCTCCTAGCGGGGCCACTGTCCTGCAGAGTTTGGCTCCAAGTTGCCTCAACACACCTGCCTGGAAGTTTCTAGTATGCCTAATAAGAGCTTGATTAGCTAGTTCTAGTGTGTTTAGAACACCCCCGCCTTAAAGGGACACCTTTATATCTTATTTATCCCGAAATGTTCATAGTACTCCCTTAAAAGTGCATATTAGGACTCTAATGGCGCTTTTCCATTACCAGTACTCGGCTCGGCTTTCCATTGCAGAGAGTACCGCCACAAATAGTACCCGGTCGTCATAGCGACGCCTTTCGTTCCTCGCTGCCCTATCAAGCTCTCGCCGGATCCTCTCTTCGGCACCTCCTTGTTTGACCACGGCGTATTCTTCCGAGTTGCCATAATATGATATAGTAAGTTTAGGAACTATCTTTGGCCAAACTATTTAAAAATGGCGGGGATATTCTGGATACTGGCACGTACAATGATGACGCAGTGAATGGTGACGATTCTCTCTGGCCAATCAGCAGTCGGCATTGTTTTCACGTCACATTTTAGTACCGGCTTAGCTCGCCTTAGCTCGCTCAGAACCACGCCAGAGGTGAAACTAAAAAAAGTACCCGAAAGCAGGTACAGGTACAAGTTTGTACTGTGTAGTGGGAAAGCACCATAAAGTACCAATATGCACCTTTTATGGGTAGATAAGGTATAGTTTAAGGGTACTGCCCAACTGACAAGCTGTTTTAGCCCTAAAGGTAAAATTGTTGCAGTTTTTTGGAGAACATCTAGGCACAGAAGTTCTCAGAGGAACCTAAAACATGGAAGCCATAAGTACATGCAAGAACTCTAAATACTGTCAATGGTTTTGAAGCACTTTACATAAGTTTCTAGTGGTTTTCTAGTGGGTGATCTAAGGAAACAAAATAGTACCTCGCATTCCATCTCATTTTTACAGTGTAGTCTCTCCTTGAAAATGAAGCTACTTGAGGGACCATTTTGGGTTCCTTGGATCCCGATATTAGAAGAACCCTCTGAGAACCTCTAGGCATGCGTTGAAATAGGGAAGTCCTCTAAAGAACTTACAATACGGAAACCCAAAGTTTGTGCAAGAATTCCAGACTGTCAGCAATTCTTATAGCAACGCCATTATATAGAAAAATTTTGAGCCTCTTTAACAAGGGTTCATAGTGATTTTCCAGAGGATTCCACCACATATACTTTTTAATTTTTATTCTAGACATTCTTCCCATTACATGAATCTACTTGAGCATTTGAAGTTCCAGATTAGCACACAAGGAAGACATTTTAGAGAACCTCTGGACCCCCTTTAAAAAGGAGCAATTCTCTGAGGAACTTACAAAATGGAACCCAGAATTTAATGCAATAACTCTAAAGACTGTCATCACTGGTTCCTCAAGGAACACTACAGTAAATAAAAGATTTGAGAACTTCAAGTTGAGTTCACAAGATAGCCGAGGCACCTTCACATGGGTGCCTAGAGGTTCTTCAAAGGCTTCCTAAGCTTTATGTTTCACCTTAATAGAAGCAACTTCTTCCACAGTTTAAAATCAAGGAGGAATGCAAACAGGCTTAAGTTAAAAATGAAGAAGCACTACGTACCCTTCACTGTGACTTTGTGCTCTCCAGTATTTGGATGAGTGAAGATCTCCACATGGATAGACACCTCTCCAACTGCATCATCAACACCAGTACCTGCAGACAAGACGAGACAAGTCAAGACTCCATTTCTGGTCGGTCAGGATACTTTGCATCGGTATGGCTCAATGGAACTTCTAATCACTTCCTTTATGAATTCAGTAATCACAGAGTCATACAGAGGCAATGTATACTTTGAGCTATTGGATTATAAAGAGGTTTAAACAGCGTAATGGTGTTGAACCTGGCTTGAGAGATCATTAATAATATGAAAAGGAATTAGGTAGTTCTTCCATGTTGAAGCACTTAATAAATACAAATTCAGAGCTTATTGTATTGATCCGAGTTCAAATGTGGATTTTTAAATTAAATGTATAATAATTTAGATAAGAGCTAATATAGACAATTTAAAGCTGAGCTGTACAAATTTGAATTGGGGTGATCCATTGGTGAACTTTTAAAAATGGTATAGTCCTGCGTCAAAAAATGCAAATAAGCTCTGGAAATGATTTAAAAAGTAATCCCTTCAACACATTTCTAAATCTGAATTTGTGAGGCTTATTCAGGCAAAAAAGTTGGTACACTTTATTCCAGTGTCTGTATACAGAGCTTCTTACAGCTAGCTAGCTAGCTAACAAAAATAGCAAGCTAACATGCTAATGTCCCAATGAAAATCTGACAAGACTTGAAATAATCAATGAAATATAGCTCACAATACACAGACAACCAAAATAAAGTAATGCCTCACAGGATTCTTTTGCAACAAAGTGTGTACAATACATTGAGAAGTGTGTTTCCTCAGATTATCATGAGTGTACCATCTGCACACATGCTGTGTGGTTGCACTTGATTTCTTGGTGTTTCATGAAGGGTTTATAACCATGATGGGGAGGGGGGAGAGCAGTCCTATTGGTCTAGTCATTCATAGGAAGGAGAAGACAAGGAGAACATGTGATATTGTCCTTCACTTGGTTTCAATGCAGGCAGGTACATGCGGAAAACCACTTCCATTCCCACACATCTGCATTCACACTCATGGAAAGCTACCATGGTCTTTGGCATACAGTTTGCTGTTTTGATCCACTTTTTTAAACACTTTTGACTCCAATGAATTTTCATGTTCAACTAAATGCGACTTAAGCATCTAAAACTTCACAGAATCTAGGTCAGCTCAGCTGCAATCAAATAATAATAAAAAAAATGAGTTGCTTTCAGCATCTGTTATATGTGTGTGCCTGTCAGAGAAACAGGCTGATAATGCAGTTTCTCTTTAGAGCGGAACTGTCTAAGCAAGAAGGGATTTGAAAAAGCTTGAACAGCGGCATGTTAACGTTGACGCTGACGGCTGTTGATGCAGCACTTTATGACTATTTCTAACCAAACAGCATCTGGGTAAAAGTCACAAAACCTGTCAAGAAATGTCAGGGTCACATTAAACCACAAAATCAGAAATTGTTAATAAAATTTTTGCAATATATATTTTTTAATTGTCTTAAATATAAATTAAATATACAATAATTCATTTTTATTTAGAATAATCTAGCTAAAATTTTAATGATATATATATATATATATATATATATATATATATATTAAACATAATAATTTATATATATATATATATATATATATATATACTCACCGGCCACTTTATTAGGTACCCCATGCTAGTAACGGGTTGGACCCCCTTTTGCCTTCAGAACTGCCTCAATTCTTCGTGGCATAGATTCAACAAGGTGCTGGAAGCATTCCTCAGGGAGTTTGGTCTATATTGACATGATGGCATCACACAGTTGCCGCAGATTTGTCGGCTGCACATCCATGATGCGAATCTCCCGTTCCACCACATCCCAAAGATGCTCTATTGGATTGAGATCTGGTGACTGTGGAGGCCATTTGAGTACACCGAACTCATTGTCATGTTCAAGAAACCAGTCTGAGATGATTCCAGCTTTATGACATGGCGCATTATCCTGCTGAAAGTAGCCATCAGAAGTTGGGTACATTGTGGTCATAAAGGGATGGACATGGTCAGCAACAATACTCAGGTAGGCTGTGGCGTTGCAACGATGCTCAATTGGTACCAAGGGGCCCAAAGAGTGCCAAGAAAATATTCCCCACACCATGACACCACCACCACCAGCCTGAACCGTTGATACAAGGCAGGATGGATCCATGCTTTCATGTTGTAGACGCCAAATTCTGACCCTACCATCTGAATGTCGCAGCAGAAATCGAGACTCATCAGACCAGGCAACGTTTTTCCAATCTTCTATTGTCCAATTTCGATGAGCTTGTGCAAATTGTAGCCTCAGTTTCCTGTTCTTAGCTGAAAGGAGTGGCACCCGGTGTGGTCTTCTGCTGCTGTAGCCCATCTGCCTCAAAGTTCGACGTACTGTGCGTTCAGAGATGCTCTTCTGCCCACCTTGGTTGTAACGGGTGGTTATTTGAGTCACTGTTGCCCTTCTATCAGCTCGAACCAGTCTGGCCATTCTCCTCTGACCTCTGGCATCAACAAGGCATTTCCGCCCACAGAACTGCCGCTCACTGGATGTTTTTTTCTTTTTCGGACCATTCTCTGTAAACCCTAGAGATGGTTGTGCGTGAAAATCCCAGTAGATTAGCAGTTTCTGAAATACTCAGACCAGCCCTTCTGGCACCAACAATCATGCCACGTTCAAAGTCACTCAAATCACCTTTCTTCCCCATACTGATGCTGGGTTTGAACTGCAGGAGATTGTCTTGACCATGTCTACATGCCTAAATGCACTGAGTTGCCGCCATGTGATTGGCTGCTTAGAAATTAAGTGTTAACGAGCAGTTGGACAGGTGTACCTAATAAAGTGGCCGGTGAGTGTATATATATATGTATATATTTAGCATTATTTAGCAATGAAAAAAAAACATTTCTTTTATATAATAAAAATCTAAATTAACCTAAGAAAAATTAAAATATTTTGTAATATATTACAAAAGTTACATATTATATATAATAAATAAAAAATATTAATATATAATAAATAAATATATAACAAATAAAACATAAAACATATTATATATAATAAATAAAACAATATATAACAATCTCACAATATATATATATATATATATATATATAATATAAAAAAATCTAAATTAACCTAAAAAAATTAATTTTTTTGGTAATATATTACAAAAGTTAATTATATATAATAAATAAATATTTAATAACAATCTCACTATATATATATATATATATATATATATATATAACTTTTTTAAAAAGGTTCATTAAGATTTTTTGCATTATGCAATTTTTTCATGAAAATATCCACTCTAAGACATTTTAAAAACTGCTGCTGTTTTGAGTGTTGAGAATAAGTAAACACTAATTTGGCTCAAGCATATCAACGTCTAAGATTGGTCATTTTGAAGCAACATAAATGATATCTCAAGTTAAAATCACAAAAAGCCAAGTGATTTTTTTCGGGGCCCTTAAATGCCAATTTAGAGCCTTTTTGAACTGATATACACTGACAGAAAGCACATCACCTGACCCCAGGAGCGAACTCTGATTGGCTGAGGGAGGGTTGTTTTGAGCCTAAGGGATGAGACTGAAGGGAGGGGAAACCACGTTGCGTGGTCGTGAGGGAAAATCACGCAGAGCAACAGAACAGACCCTGCCTGCGGACAATCTGAGTCAGTCGCAATTAATGTCACATCTACATACGACAACGTGATTCAGCGCTTGGAAAAATAACGTTTCGCCACAGTCTCTCACTCGTTTCTCACTGTCACTCAGTGCACACATGCACCTCACACTGCAGAAGAGCGTGCATTCATCATTCACTGCCATTCAAAACACACTTCATCCTGGGCTTTCTTGCTGCTGTAGCGTCAAGATACATTTCAGACCAATGTATGCGAACATACAGCATGTTCTTCCCAGGTACTCATACATGCAAGGCCCTTTCTGTGGGAAGATATGGGTGGTCGTGGGGCATGCGTTTGGCCCGTTGGAATGGGAGGTGCATGATCTGATTCGGGTGGATCACTGATTAGTTCTTCGTCATGAAGGGCACCGGGCCCCACGTGAACGTACCCTTCTCTGGGTACACGTCTTCACTATGGCTGAACCTTACCCCCTTCCCTCCATGAACTGGTGAAAGAGGAGACATCGCAGAAAAATACAGAGAGAAATTGAGACCACATAGTGATGGGGATTTGAGAGACAGAAAGGAAGAGATACAGAAGAAGAAAAAAGAGAGTCCAACAAGCTCAGCAAATGTTTTAGTCTTTAACAGTCCATCTTCAACCTGCTGTGGATTTTTACACACATACACACATTTACACACACACTTTATTTTCAATAGTTGTTTAAATACTTAAATGTAGTAGTGACATTTACTCTAATTACATTTTAAATGATAATCTATTAAAATTGCTCTGCCGGGGGCATCTCGACCTAAAGTGTGTCAGGATTCCCAAAGTGTGTGAGGGAGAAAAAGAAAGACGGAACTCAAATTAAACACCAAAAGAAAATGCAATATTTTTTTTCATAATAAATAAATTAATATTTATTTATATATATATATATATATATATATATATATATATTAATAATAATAAAAATATAAAAATAATTTATTTATTAATAGCAAAGTTATGGAAGCTTGTTTCAGCCACAGAATAAAAAATAAAAAAAATAATTTTTTTATCTCACTATTCTTACCTTTTTTCTCACAATTGCAAGTTTACATCTCGCAATTCTGTCTTTATCTTACAATTACTTGATATAAAGTCACAAAATTGCGTGTTATAAAGTCAGAATTGTGAGACTCGCAATTATCTTTTAAATGTTTTATTCTATAACGGAAACAAGCTTCCATACAAAGTAATGTCTTCAAAAAATATATAAAATATATAATAATTAGTTAGGATAATTAATGCATCTAACATAAAAGTTTGTGTATATATATGTGTGTGTGTGTGTGTGTGTATATATATATATATATATATATATATATACACTGTATATATACAGTATATACACACACTATTACAAACTTTTATGTTAGATTTGACAGCACTAATAATTATATATATAATACTATAATTGTATATGTATTCTAATTTTATTAAAGACTGGTAGAGGTAGAGAAAGGGTAAATAACATTTAAAGGCACGGCGAGATGTCTGGAAGAGCCTTACCTTGTGTGTTCTGGGACTGAACGAAGGTCTTGATGAGTTTGTCGGTGGCCTGAGTGTAGAGGGACAGGGCGTAGTGCAGAGACAGCAGGTCCGGACTCTTCTCAAGGAACGTCTTCTTCAGTCCCACACCTCCAGCATGGAAATATTGCTAAGAAACCCCAAAACAACCGAGAGTGATAATGAGACAATGCTGCTGTGTCCGACACGTCGGGATGTTCAAACAAGAGCAATGTTTTGATAGCTACAAAGACACAGTTGATTAATAATGTTGATTCCCTGAAAAATACTTGGGCTTCTCTGCTTGTTAAATTGTTTTTTAAAGGTGCTATATGTATTTTTTAGCGGCCTCTATCTGTGATGTTTCAGATTGCGACCAATTTTTACAAGAGTGCTTGTGCTCTTGCGTGTGCTCGAAAACAAGTGCAGGCACTCATGGTACCAGCGTTGTGCCAAATTTCGAATTCCAATTTCATAATTATTTGGCAGGAGGACAAATTCAGCACAACACACAACATGCTGGAAACTTATGTGAACTCCCACTGCAACGTTACAATAATAGGCTACTTTTATCAGCTTGACGTTGAACTAACGCTCCATGCTCGTACCATGACAACGTTACATTGGTGTTGTCAGACTCCATGTCGTCAGCTGCAAAAGAATGAATATTCTACATATATGCAGTGTAGAAGTAAGAAGTTAACTGTAGTTATATATTTCCATTATATTCAGCGGCCCACTATTTGAAGCACAATATTGCTGATGGTGTTGGTGTCATCATCACAAACAAGACCATTTTTACACTGACATTCAGCTCTTTACACACACCTTTATAGTATCCAGTGCTAACTCAATCACTGCACACTGTTTAGGGGACAGTGCCTTGGCCTCCTCACGAACCATGTGCTCCTACAAAAAGAACAAAAGTTTATAACAAAACACAATGATCTTTTCATAAATCAAATTGTTATTCCAGGTTCATTTAAACATATTTTATGTCACACTGTGCACAAAAATTAAGAGAAATTTTTTAAAAAATAATTTGTTTATTAATAATTAATTTAGGTGTTATACAGCACATACAAAATTAATACAAAAAATAATAATGTTTATTTTGACAAATGACATGTTAAAACATTTTAATTCAAACATATTTAATGATAAACTGATATTTATTTATTTAGTACTATTTATAAAAGTATATATATATATATATATGTATTTATAAATAAATACGTTTTAAAATATAAATTATTTTATAAATTCTTTTTATGAATCATTTATAAATATTTACTTAATATTATTATTATTATCATATTATGTTTTAACAAAATATTTTTAAAATATCTATAGATTTTTCAAAATGTTACTAAATTGTCTTTTTTTGGCTGAAAATGTCTGAAAATAAGTACGAAAAAATGTTTTCTGTCAAAAAATAAATAAAACTAGCTTACACCTTTTTTATGTAGCAAACTAACATACCTTAAGCTTGGAGAGTTGACCGAGTTCCTTGGCGGCGTTGAATATGAGTTGAGTGCCCTGGAGGAAGAAGAGAAAAGAAAGAAGGTATAGAAGAGAAAAGGGGGCATTAGTCAGGTCACAGAGATCGACAAGGTTGTAGACAGAAATGCCACATCACAGAGGTCAGAAACAGTCTTAAACGTCAGACACGCACTCACACAATCCCAGCGTGCCCCACCCCCAAACACACTCGCACACAGCCACGCATCGACACACAACTGTTTGTGCAACATTAAACAGTACACTAGCTACATACATAAGACAGAGACAAGAGTTGAAAGGTTTACAAAACCAATAGGTCCACAGCCCGGATAACAACACTCTGGTGATATATCTAGTATCTACGACTGGCTGATACCTTAATCTTTGGATATATCACTAAGTGAATGAGGCTTGTGCACCTTATTATACCATTATACAAATATGTACAATGTAGTCCTTCTAGGAAAATGAAATAGTTAGTATACAGAAATAGTCTGTATTTCTGATATATATAAAAAAGAAATAGTCGCTTAGACCAGCATAAACATCAGAGCCTAAAGCGACTGTCATGCATTATTTAACCCGGAGTGTCTGAGCACCTGCAATGAACTATGTGAGGATTCGAAAGGGCACATAGTTAACTATAAATGTTGTCTATAGTGAAACCCACAACTGCATTGAAAACAAGGGGTAAAAAACACTGCTTCCACCGGTTTGTTTCAACAGGGGGACCCAAGTCACACAAAGAAGACACTGAGAATGAGAGAGAGAAAGAGCGAGAGAGAGAGTGAGAGAGAGACAGGACACATTGAGCTAAAGGGGATTCAGTTCTTACATCACTGTGACAAGCAAGCTTCACCCTGCCCTGTGAAGAGAGGATAGTGTAATTAACTTGAGAATTGATCCTGTCGCTCTTTAGTAGGCTGACAGTGTCCAATATCCAGTAACTGACTAACAGGCCGATCACATAACTTCAGGAAGAAAGAAATTATGAAAAATGAGGGAAAAAAAAGGAAAAGATGCTGCTCGTTACAGTTTGTTGTTACAGAGACAGAAATTTAAATAGTCATTATTTGTGCACCCTCGTGTAATTTTGAACTCGTTTCATTTTTTTTTTTCGTTCAGTGAAACGCAAAAGGTGTTTTATCGAATGTTCACGCCACAATTTTCCATACAATTAAAGTGAATGGGGACTGGAGCTGCCAAGTCTAAAAAAAAGTGTTAAAACTTTGAACGGTTTAGAAATTTTTATTTTACCTAAGCAAATTTGATAAAATTAATGAAAAGTAATAATTAAAAAATAAATAAATAATTCAGTTCAAAACCTCAACATTACATTTATTTATATAGCGCTTTTCACAATACAGATTGTATCAAAGACATTACAGTACTATAATATAATATACACAATATATTTTCCAAAATCCTACTATAAAATTAAATTTTCACAATATAAATTGGGTCTTTATTCACAAAAATATAAAGCTGAGTTTTAAATTTTAGGATGGGTGTATACCTGAATGATCGTATTTTGGGGACCGTGACATCAGAAAACTCCTGACTTGATTGACGTGACGCAATTTTGACATGCCATATTTGAATATACGCAAATGTGAATGACATTTGATTGCTATGGCAGATGAGAAGAATTTCTGTATCGACGTCACGTGAGGGTGAGTAAATTATGACTTTTCATTTTTGGGTGAACTGTCCCTTTAAAGCAAAGTAGTTAACACTCATTTATTTAATATTTAAATTAAAATTCTGTACAGTATTTTTTATAATCTAATAGACTAAACTAAAGAAACTAAACTCAGCAAAGGTAAAAACTATGAAATCCTTTCAAAGAAATTCTGAAAAGAAAATGATGAAAACACCTTCATATGAACGCTAATGGATTGAAACAGGCAGAGCAAAAAACAAACAAACAATATTTGCACTGTAATACGACAATATATATATAATTTTTATAATCATTTTTGTTACAAACAACTGACAACTAGAATATATTGCTCAAATACATTTTATGGTCTTAATTAAAAATTCTCAGACCTCAGCGTTGGATCAGGCCAATTTTGGTACAACAACACGAAAAAACCAAATACCAGGACAGATTTACAGAATAATGTCTTGCAGAGACTAAAAATAGAGGCTCGGGAGTTGAGGTGAAGATCAGACGCAAGCAACAACCCACAGAGGAGAGGTTTCAAACGGGTGACAGAGACGGGGAGGGTGGACCACCTGAAACCGGTTCACGTCACCCAGATAATAGAGCCACCATGGAGAAAAAGAGTGTCGCTTCCAGGAGAATGAGTAGAGGAAGGGGTTGGCAGTCAAATGTGGGACGGACATCAGATTGGAAGTTTCGTTGGGGTGGGAGTCGGAAAAGGGCCTTGTTCAAGTCAATTAGGAAATGCACCATGCTGCAGCCACCTCAGGTATACAGACCACTGAGGTGGCCAGGGAAAGGACAAGAGATGGACCGAGAAGAGAGAGACAGCGAGAGAAAGAGAGAAAGACGTGACAGGTGAATGAGGATGCATTGGACAAGAGGAAGGGAGGACATGGCAGCCACACAGAGCAGAAGGAGGTGGTGGGAAGGGGTCACCCAGCGTGGACGGACTGCGGGACATACAGACGCACAGACAAAAGTGCTCTGGTACTTACTATCATCTGTGGAGGTGGAGCGGGGGGAGAGCGAGAATGTAATAACCAGAGAGAAGGGTCAGTGAAGCTACAAAGAGCCCCACATCAAATCAAATGAAGCATTAACATTCAGGGCCTCATACAATATTACGCTAAGTCCCAAGGTCTATGTTTGCCCGAGGGACTAAATCTGGCTTAGTCTGGGGGAAAAATTGAGCTGAAAATTATAAAAATCTCAATCTTAGCATGTTCCAAACCGGTTTGATCTTTCATCCTTGAAACACAAAAAAGGAGACATTTTGACGAATGTTCAAGCTGTTCTTTTCCATTAGAACAAATTTAAGCTACAAGATGGACATAAAAGCCTCATAAATAAATGTGAGCCCATACGACTTTCAGTATGTGCTACAAGTCTTCTGAAGCAATGTCCCAACTTGTCATTTGCAGTAGCTCTCAAACCTCATTAAAAGTTGGGGTTTACCAACTTAAATCTTCCTTAATTCTTTACACAAAACCTATATGGGCCACTTTTATAATCTCCTTTGTTGAACAGCGTGAACATACTTCAAAACATCTCCTTTTGCTTCCATAGACGAAAAAAAGTCATACCAGTTTGGAATGAGTCAATGTTTGAGTGAATTATTACTTAAATTTTTGGCATTTACAATTAGCATAACAGCAATTGGCAATTGGTTAACTAGGCCAGTAGGGAGATGTTTCCAATTCTAACGTTCAATCTTTGAAAGAACTGATATGGGTCTCTTTTGTGTAAATAAACAAATACAAACAAAAATACAAAAAGAATAACAGTTATATCAAGACAAATCAAAAGCAGTAAGTTGTCTCTGTTCCTGTAGAAATGCTCTCAAAAATGAACTACTGTAGGATTCAAAACTGTTGAAATAGAATTAATAAAACTTTTTAGTCAAGATTAAGTCCAACTGTATGACTACAGGACCAGAGAGCAGTCTCAAGAGGTGCTTGAATGATATGGTGCACTCCCAACATTTTTAGAGAGGAAAGATGTGTCTTTCGTCCAAGGTGATTTGATTTGGGAAAGGGATATGTTTTGTTTGAGCAAGAGGAGATACATTTCCAGTCCTTCTGAGCCTTCATGATCCACACCAGAAAATACAATGCTGTAAACAATCTTCGTAGTTATATAAAATGGTTTCTACATGTAGTATGTCTCAGAAATCTGCTTTCAATTAAGTTCTAAACAACTCATTACCGTTTGGTCAGTCAAAGGCGGCAGAACAATCGTCTTCTCCATTGTGTTCATGACCAGCTTCCAAAGCTCCTTCAGTACTCGCTTCAAGACTGTCTTCTCGCAGATCTTAGCAAACAGCGTGAGGCTGACAGGAAAAAAATGGTTAGATTGGAAGTGGAAGTGTGAAATTTTCAAGAAGACATCTAAAGCCGCGTTTCCACCGCAATTTTTTCTTAGGAACCTTTTTTGCCCCAGACCGCTTGCTTACTGCGTTTACACCGCGGACTGCGTTTAAGTACCGGTCCGGTGACGTTGAACTGCGTGCGACTGCTCCTCCCAGTCTGCGCGTTTGTTTTGAGTGCGTTTTGAGTTTTGTAAGGAGGAGATTCAAGCTGTACTGCTTTTGTGTGCGATTGGTTTAACGAGGTAATTAACAAAACGGCAGAAAAGAGACTAGCACTGAAAGCACGTAATAAGCTCGTAATGCTAGATATAAAAGTAGACGTTTGTTATCAGCGGACATTGACCGTGAGATGGATGGGACGAACGCGCGCCATCGGGCAGAAAGAACAAGTGGTAAGAACCAATCATCATGTTCAGCGCACAAGTCCCACCCTGAAAGTTCCCGAACTCTGAAAAAGTACTACCTCGCCAGCAGGGACTTTCTGGTGGGGGGGGGCTTCATTTAGACCCTAGTTCTTGCGGTGTAAACACACCGAGTACCACCTCAAATGGGGAAAGTTCCTGCGATGGAAACGCGGCTTAAATCTAAACTAGCATCTTACTTGCTGTCAAGGAAGTCCATGATGGGTTGGAGGACGTTGTCTGCGTCCTGTGCAACGCTGCTGCAAGCACTTGCTGGCACGTTCCCTGTCCCCTTCACCTGGCTAAGTATGTCACCCATCTGCTTGACATTTTCTTCGATGTTTGGTTGGAAACTAGTGGGAGAACAAGGTGGGGAACAGATGTTACTCCAAAAATAGAGCAAAAAAGCAATTTCTTCCTGATCCCTAGGTACCTCACCTGGTGGCAAAGATTCTCGCAAGGTCATCCAAAACATTGTTGAGCTTCACCTGGAGTTCTTTCAAAATGTCGCTAGCTTCAACGTTCAACTGAAAGAGACATTAAAGGGTTAGTCCACCCAAAAATCACCCTTAGGACATCCTTGGCGGATATGACTTTATTCTCACAGCCAAACATTGTCAGAGTTATATTAAAGATATCCTGGCTCTTCCAACCTTTATAATTGGAATGAATGGTAATGGCCCTAAAAAAGTGCATCCATCCATCATAAAAGTAATCCAGGGGGTTAATAAAGGCCTTCTGAAGTGAGGCGATGTGTTTTTGTAAGAAAAATATCTGTATTTATAACATTATAAAATATAATAACTGGCTTCAGGTAAAGGCGAGTGTAGTTCCCACGGAAGAGTGACCTCTGACCCGACGCATGACGTAGGATGTAGGAGTAGTGTAAGCTCAGGTGAGAGTCGACGCCTTTCCAGGTTCAAACTAAGAGCGCTGGGCAACAAACTCAAGATCCTCCAACATTTCTCTTTAAAACTTCTCGTTTCAGACTTTTAATTAGTGACCGGTGTTTTGCTTTGCTTAATCCTCTGCAGTTCCACGTTCGTACTAGACTCGGATACTGCCATTACTGGAAGGCAGTGATTATATTTTATAAAGTTTTTCTTACAAAAACGCATCGCTTGGCTTCAAAGGCCTTCGAAGGCCTTTATTAACCCCCTGGAGCCGTATGGATTCTTTTATGATCGGTGGATGCGCTTTTTTGGGCTTCAAAATCTCAGTTACTATTCATTCCCATTTTAAAGCTAGAACTGATGGTGTTTGGCTTTAAGAAGAAAGTCATATACACCTAGGATGGCTTGAGGGTGAATAAATTTTGGGATATTTTTTTATTTTTGGGTGCAATGGTCAAAACCACCAGAACTTGACCATGCTTTCAGAAGGTTGTAAGTCTCCGCGAATCCATGCTTCGCTAAATTAATGTCGTCAGATTTGTGGTTCACTTACATCTTTACCTCCCATGGCCTCAAACATCTTCTCAAGCTGTACCCTAAGCTGCTGGATGTTGTTGATGAGGATACATGGCTGTGTGGAGCAAAAATGCTAATTAGAATGCCTGAAATCAAGAAGACTAACTCAAACCACTACAAAAAGAGTACAAAGACTCTTTATTGTAAACTGCATGGCATATTCTACCCATGTCAGATTTACAGACCTTGACAGCACCATCCTTTGCATTCTAGAATCAAAGAAAGAGAAACACAAACCGAATGGGTTAAATTCTGGATTGTGAATGAAACAACTATTTCTACAGGGCTTTTTAGGCTATTACCACTTTCTCCTTGGTGCAGTGGTTGGGGTAATCCCTGGAGATAATGTCCGCATAGGAGAGGAGAACGTTGCTAATGGTCTGGGGGATAAAGAGATCACGTTATAAAAAATCGTATTACAATGCAGAACTATTTTACAGATATTAACGTTGCTAAAGACTGGGGTCATTTGAGTTTGCCAAGTACATATTGTTTACATAAACATAGTCATAATCCTAATCCCTACCCCTATACCTAACCCCACCCATAAGTTATCCCTAAAATCAGAAGGATATGATAGGTGAATTACTCTAATGTAGAATCACCAAACCTGGTTGCAAGCCTAAACTTGACATAAACTGATTGGTTGATTGGAATGTTGTTCCAGGATCAATAATGATTTTGACCCAGGACCACGTTGTACCTGGTGAAATCACATTCACTAAAGACTGGAATACACTACCGTACAAGACTTTTTTTGCCCCAATTTGCAGTCACTTGTTGCCGAAAGTCAAAGCCTGTCTGCAGGTTTTAGTCAGTTGAGGTCCAAAGAAAATCCCGTCATACGACATGTTTGATATTTTTAGTTGATTTGAGAACACATTGTTTTCATCTGTAATGCATCTCTGAGCAATAAGGCGCATGTTAATGTGCGAGTTTTTCAATTTCAGAATGACTTGAAAAGTCTGGTAGTATGTGATTCTCAGTGTTAAGTGTATGATGCCCAGTTTTTCTCTTTAACCCTTTACAAAGTCGGAAAAGGTATGATGTCTAGGCCCGGTTTCACAGCCAGGATTAGGCCTTAGTTCAATTAGAAAAATTGTTAGTTAGACATGTCAGTCAGGATATGTCAGTTAAAACAGCTCAAATATGCATTTTTGTCAGGGACTAGACTTAAGCCTTTTCTGTGAAATAGCCCTATTGTTTTAAAATCTGCTCTGATTTTATTTTACAATTATGTTACTGTTTGATGTGATAAAAAATGTATTTTGTTTAAGGGCAAAAGTAGTTTTGGTTACCAAAGTAACCTCTACTTTTACTCACTGACGTTACGTCAGTTTGAAAGTAAATGGAATGATAATAAAAGTACTAAAATAAAAGGAAAAGTGTCTGCTTAGGACCTTTGCAAATCTCTTCATGTAGTGTCCAACAATCTGTGGGTCTGGGCACTCCAGCTTCTTAATGATCTCGAAGCTCTGGTTAAGCTGCGAGAAGACATCCACAACTGAACAGGAGAAGAGAGCGTGCTCTGAAGTTTGCTGATACTGTGGGAAAGAAAGAGTTGGATGTGCGGTCAGAAAAAGTTCTAGAATAAAAGGCGTAAGAGACCGCACAAGCAATTTGCGACTAGACATCAGGTGTGAGCTCTTTCGTCTGGAAATAATTGGGTTGAGGTGAGACTGTGACAGGTTCCCAAAGGGGGCTCGGTGGAACTAATGAACTAAAGAGCGTGCTTATTGGTTCAGGAACAGGCTGAGGTTCTCCGAGGGCACTCATTCATCAAATTTTGACATGTCTGGCTGCAGGCTAGAGGTCTGTAGTAACTGTAACTTATTACAGCTGGTCAGCTAAATAAAAAGAAAAGTTTACAGTAAATTATAAAATAAATAAAAAATTCTCAGAAATTCTTACTTTTTTCTATTACCAAATCGATTAATCACATCTAACATAAAAGTTTATATATATATATATATATATATATATATATATATATATCAATGTGTTTGTATGTGTGCACACATATATATATATATATATATATATATATATATATATATATATTAACAAATTTTTATGTTAGATGCATAAAATACATAACTAGTATTTTAGTCTAGTATAAAAATATGCATACTCAAATACATAAAAATTCTTGTGTGTGTATATATATATATATATATATATAATAATTATTATTTTACTTAATACTTAATACTAATTAATACTTAATTTACTTAATACTATTTTACTAAGTAATACTTTACTTATACTAAAAACAATGGTTAAATGGTGATGATGATTATGATAATAATAATGTCAAAATTGGTATGTTAAAGATTTCAAAGACATTTGTAAAAATATATCTGTTATTCTGATATACTATATTTTAATAGCGATATTTAAAATGAAATATTAATGCTACATTAAAGGTTTTACATATTTCTAAATCTCTAAATAGTCTGACACCACATTGAAAATTTGGGATATCAATTTTATTCATAACAACAACAACAATAATGAAAAAAAAAACTATATTTATTATTATTTTGTGTGTTAAGCATAGATATTTTCTTGATTTATAAACTATGATATTTCTTGAACCTGCATCGAATGGCCTTGAAGCTAGGAACTAGGGCTGTCAAACGATTAATCACATCCAAAATAAAAGTTTGTGTTTACATAATATATGCGGGTGCACTGTGTATAATTATTTTGTATATATATAATACACACACACATGCATGTATATTTAAGAAAAAAATATTATTTATATATAAAATATTTATATTCATATATACTATAAATTATTTATAAATCTATATACAGTATATATTTCTTAAATATATACAAGCATGTGTGTGCATTTATATATACAAAATAATTATACACAGTGCACCCGCATATATTATGTAAACACAAACTTTTATTTTAGATGCGATTAATCGCGATTAATCGTTTGACAGCCCTACTAGCAGCCAAAAGGCAAGAGAAATAAATCTCACCCCATCTTTTTTGTCACGCTCCAGGGCTCCGTGCAAGAAGTCCCGAGACACCTCTTCATTCTCATCCAACCACTGGATGACAAATGGCTCAAACCACCTGCAGAGTAACATCACCACCTTTATTACCCATAATACCATGGTCACAGTGACATTTTGAGCATGCCTGACATCATTTTTGTGTGTGAGATGCCACTCACGCAGGATATTCAGGCACTCGGCTCTTGAAGAAAGGCAGGTCTTTGCAGTATTCATTGTAAAGCCACTTTACTTTGAAGTGCAGGTTCATGTAATCGGCACTCTTGCACAGGCGGTTCTTTTCATGCTCTGAAAACCGTGAGGTGAAGACAAAAGCTCTTCATGAAACAGAAGATTTAACAGCACATAATACATCTATGCGGAGTAGAGGACCCCTACTGAATCAGCAGATGAGAAGAACTCCATCACATGACAACTTTTCACCAAGTGTGAAATTTAAGTGGCTATCAGTGAGAAACCCCACAATGCTTGAGTTTCTAACTAAAACAACTTTTTTATTGCATCTCATCTGTTAGTCAAGTAATGATCATTCGAGGCCTGAGCTGAAACTTTTTAATTAGATATCATGAGGTTGTGGATTGATATATAGCTCAACAAAATGAACCATCAATCCATTCAAAAACAAGATAATAATCCGGACACTTAATATTTAGTAATATTATCAATTTGACTGCACTGATAGTAACAGATGAGAACAAAACTAGACACCATTGTCTTCTGTATAGCTGCTTTATGGCTGAAACGAATTAGTTTCGAATTAGATTCACTTATTGAACTAAACTGAATCAACATTGAACTGACTCAAAGTAAATTAGAATTTGTCCCATATTTGATGAAGTGTGCATCATTGATTGTTATTTTCCTGTTTATGACTGTAAAGCTGCATTAAAACAATCTGTATTGTGTAAAGAGCCATGTAAATAAATTAAAGCTGAAGAAAAGTCCCTTGGCTTAGACTCACCTTCCATTGCATACTTCATATCCTGGGCAAACAGGTTCCACATAACCTCTGCACTGATCTTTCCGACATTGAGCTCCTGGGGAAACCTGTGTGGACCGGAGCAAGTGACATTAAGATCCTAAACAGGATTATGAAGGTACTTTGGGAGATTTTGTGAAATAACATGGTGGCAGACTCACTGGTTAAGGCAGGGGGTGTAGGAGTTCTTGTCCTCTTCAATAATTGAGACAATGAGAGTGATTAGCTTGGACCAGAAGTCCAAATTCTTGATACTTGGACCTTGTTCCTCTGGAGGAACCTCTCCTTTTTTGCTCTGCACAAAAAGAATTCATTTTGAAATCTAATGAAAGCTCAAAGCACATTATGTATTTTCATAATCTGCCAAACTCTGGAAGAAATCACCCTACTAAGCGCACAACAGGAATGTCTTATTTCAGCCAGCAAGCAAACAAGCAAAAATATGCCAACTACTCCAGGGGAACAAGATATGGAACAATCCTGCAAAGCTTTGCAGCAAAATATAGCAAGTAGCCCAGGGTGAGATGTTTAATTCAACAGGAAGAGTGTTTGATATTTATGAAGGGAGTCTGTAACAGCTTCAAAGCAGCATAAACAAAAGCTGCGAGATGAGTTGCACTGATAAAATGACTTGGATTCTCCCGAGGCAAATAGCTTTGTGGCTTATCAAGGTTGTTGGGTCAGGGAGTGTCGACTCACCGGGTCTGTTTGGTATTCTCGACTATACAGTTCATGGCAGTTGTTGAAAATGTATTCGTAGGTAGAGTTGAGGCAAGCCTTCACACAGTCCTTCACTACCTGGCTGGCACGAGGAGGACTCTGAAGCTCTTGGACCTATAGAAGAAGGGTTCATGGTCCATTCAAGTGGATAATTCAGCTACCTTTCATATTGAAGGTAAATTTAAAATCATTTAAAAGAAAGATCACACAAAAAACTGAAAAGAGAGTGGTATGAAAATCATACAGAAATCACACGAAAAAGAAAATTGTATGAAAATCTTAAAAGACCTCGCATACGATAAAAACCTGTACAAAAATATATTGTACAAAACCTGAAAATTGTGCTGTCAAATCGATTAATCGTGATTAATCGATTCGATTAATCGCGATTACTTGATTCGATTAATCGCGATTAATCGATTTGACAGCACTAAAACATACAGAAAAGAAAATCAAATACAAATTGTATATAAAAAAGAAAAATCTTAAAAACATCTTGAAAATAAAATAAAAATAAAAACAAACTAAATTGTATGAAAATCAAAAAAGAACACCTTACGGAACAAGAACACTGTAGAAAAAACGTAGAAAAAGAGAAACATGCAGAAAATAAAATCATACAACAATTATAAACAAAAATAAAGTCATATGAAATTCATATAAAAGAAAAAGAAAAATTTCAAGAATTGTACTGTATAGTGTAACATAGACTCTAAAAAATAATCACAAATATTTTACACAAATTTTAGGATGATATGTTGACACAAAGCATCAAATAGAGCTTCAATATTTGACCAAATGTAAACTGTCAACAGCACCAGGGATTCACAACTAACCTTCATCCTGAAAAATGTGATACTGGTCAGCAGGTCCACAGTAGACTTGAGGTCCTGTAGCCTCTCAGGACTGCTAGCTGGGAAATTATTCTAAGAGACACAAGAAGGGGTGTCATCAATACTATACTTTATACATTTTAGATACTACTTTATGTGGTCGCTTCAGAGACTAATCATTCTCATTTGTCCGATTGGATCTCACTCGCTAGAAATGCCATACAAAATGATTCTTAATACAAAATCAAGAAAACATACAAAACCCCCAAAAATCACAATACCCTGTACATAGAGAGGTCAATCCTCAGGGAGTTGTGGAGCTGGTCCAGAAGTTTGACAAATCGCTCTTTCTACAGAAAACACACAAGGAACCACCACAAGTCATTGGCGCAAACACTTTAATGCTGACATTTTCGCTATGTGGTGACACTCACCCCAAAGTTGGAGGCAGCGAAACGGTCTGAGGCAGATACATTGTTGGTGGCCTGGGTTGTGTGAGCGTAGTAAGCATTGATGTTGGCCAGTAAGGTGCTCATGACCGCAGGCACTCCAGGACACATGTACTTTGATGACAAGCAGGCAAAGTGTCTAGAAACAAGAAGGTACAAAAAGTACATAAGTACCTAAGCAAACAAGTCAAACATCAATGCCAAAATTGCGGGGACAACCATACGTCATGGCTTGATAAATGGACTCCACTCCGTAACGCATGGCAAACTCATCGACTATTTCTTGGGGCGTCTCTTCGAAGTAGACCTTCCATGCATCATCACCCTTGGCATCTGGTATCTTCACCACCCCGTTGTTCTGGATGTCCGTTAAATAGTGGAAAAGGTTCTATGGAAAGATGGAAAGAGGGTGTTCATGCTGTACACTCTAGCAGGGACTATGTAGCTTGTTAATAAATGAGGTAGACAAACATGATCATGGCAGAATCAGACTGACCTCATGCAAGCAAGTGTACTGGACGTGGTACGGAGCAACGGTTTCCTCTCCTTTGATCTCCACACTGATGTGCATTCGAATGGCTCCCGACACAGCAGACTTGTCTGTGCGCTTGTCTGAAAGAGAACACAATGGAGTTTGAAACTTCTGAAACTGTTTTATCAAAAGGTATTGCATTACAGCTTGACCTGAGCGCAATGTACATTTACCTTATCAATGTATTTCAGTAAAATATTGCTTTGGTACTCACCCAGGTTGTACCAGACGTCCATTTCACCGCTCAGAGTTCGTACCTCGATGATGGTCTGACCGAGGAAGTCGTCAGACTCACGTTTGAACTTCTGCTTTACTCTGGACTTAATATCGTCATCCTCGTCCCACACACGCACTTTGATCCGATCGGAAGAGTTGTGACACTCACTGTTGAGATGTTTTTGTATCACCATGAGCACTGATTCTCCATAAATCTATTTGATATAGCCTAAATAATCCACTTACAAATTGAAGCTCTCATCCCATACAGGGTTGAGGTTGCCGTAGATAGTCTTGGTTCGTTTTTTGGTCTTGCCAACTTGCACCGTAACATAAGGGTCGCTGGAGCCGGTCTTGTCCTTTGCCTGGAGGCCCTGGGCGCATAACACTGAGCAGAGAAACAGGGTTGATACAAAGATAACCAATATGACATATAACAAACTTGTGCTGGTTGAAGTGGGTCATTACCGGTGATGCTGATCTTGGCCGACCACTTGGACGTCCCGTCTAAGACACTTTGCTTGATCTGCTTCATATGCGTCACATGCGTGGCCTTGATGACTGCAAACACTTCCTGAATCAGCTCGAATATCTCAGGCTTGTTCCGTTCACGGATCTTCATGCGGTCTTTCAACACCATGATGATGTTCTGCGTGCGATCCTCAGCTCCATGCTTAGAGCTTTTCTCCGCCGCCCCTGCAGAAGACGGATATTTTTATATTTCCACTACCAGTCAATAAATTTGGAATAATCATGATTTTTGAAAGAGGTCTCGTTTGCTAACCAAGGCTACGCTTACTTGATCAAAACTACTGAAAAAAAAAACAATATTGAGAAATATTATTATAATTTAGAGTTTTCTGTTTGAATCTGTTTTAACTCCTGTGATGACAAAGCTGAATTTTAGCATCATTACTTCAGTCTTCAATGTCAGATGATCCTTATTCCACTTATTTGCTGCTTAAGGGATATTTTCTTATTATTATTGTTGCGAGAAGGATGAGGGCGAGGCCGAGGGCCGTGGGAGAATGGCGGGAGGCCGGTTGCGTGATTGCTGATGAGCGACACCTGCCTTGTGCAACGGTCTCGAATCTCTCACAGAGGAGAGATAAAATTGATTTGTTTACATTTATTTAAATGTTTCCCGCCTCCTTCTTCCCATAACATCGATCATTGCTACAGTTATCAATGGTAAACACAGTTGTGCTGATTAACATTTCTGTGGAAACCGTGATAAAATACTATTCAAGGTATGGAGTAAGTAAAAAATGTTACAAAAGACTTCACATATGTTACAAAAGACTTCTATTTTAAATAAATGCTGTTTATTTAATATGTCCAAATAAACAAAATGAGCATATCAGCACCAATGTTAAAATATAAAGCTTTCAACATTGATAAGAACCATTATTAATTGATATTAACTTAACTAAATATTACAAATATTTCTGAAGTCACACTTTAACAATAGCCTGGTTTCCATTACAGATTTTCAAAAAACTTTTGGGATATTTTCTAAATGTTTCTAAAATTTTACTAAAAACTATTGCAAAATGACAACGAAAATGTGTTTTCGTGAACCGATGTTATGTGACTTAAACGCATTGATCACGTGAAGAATGACACCTGTTTCCATTGCAGTTTTGCAAAATAACAATTTAAAATTGCCTGAAAAACCACCTAATGAGAGTGTAAAAACTTTTTTTTTTGTGATAAATGAGAGTTTTTGAAAGCGTATTTTAAATTTTAAATTTCAATTTGGAGTAATGGAAAAGAGCAGCTACAGTAAACAGGAGTGATGTTGCTGAAAATTCAGCTTTGCATCACATGAATAAATTACATATAAAAATATATTAAAATTAGTGCTGGGCAACAATTAATCACGATTAATCGCACCCAAAATAAAAGTTTGTGTTTGCATAATACATGTGTGTGAACTGCATATAATTATTTTGTATATATAAATACACACATACATGTATATATTTAAGAAATATGTGCATGTATATTTGTACAAAATGTATATTATTTATAAATATTAATATTTTATATATAAATAAAAAAATTGCTTACATATATATACATGCATGTGTGTGCATTTATATATACAAAGTAATTATATGCAATACACACACATCTATTATGTAAACACAAACTTTTATTTAGAATGCGATTAATCGCGATTAATTGTTGCCCAGCACTAATTAAAACAGAAAACAGTTATTTTAAAATGTAATAATATTTGACAAATAACTGTTTTTACTATATTTTGCAGCCTTAGTGAGCATAACATTATTAACATTTAGACGAATACAATATTTGAGAGTAATGAAAGAAACTCAATAAGTGATCTTACTCTGCAGACAGTCGGCGTTGAGTAAATCTTGACACTTCTCGTGGCACTTGACCCCACACTCGGTGCAGCGCATGCCCTGTCGAGCGATGCCCCACAGAAGCCCCTCGCACTCATAGCAGTAGGTGGGTGTGGTGGCTGTCCACACCTCAAAGTTATGTGGTGTGGTACAGGAAATGGGGTAGATCAAAGCCTGCAGGGTCTTCTTATAGACGTGACTCTTCTGCAAGATCATTGAACAAATCAACAGGTAAATGGAAAATGAACTGCAAAATGCGAATATCCAGGACGAAAATCGGCTGACATACCAATTCTTCATTGTTAAGTGTGCTGGAGGCCATTGCAGAAGTGATGCCTGCTTTTCGAGAGTTCTGGACAAGGGACTACAAGAGAAAAAACATGTAGGGCTCAAAATCAAGTTAGTTTTTTTTAATAAATATATATTGGATTGAAATTCTGAAAGTCACAAATGATGAAACAGAAAACTGTGTTTATGGCTGGAACTGAAGTATTTTACCCAAGAGTGCTGAAAAGGGAAGTACTCACCATTGCCTGCAGGAGATGAGGTATTGGGGAAAAAAAACATAATCAAAGACATTTTTTTTAGAAGTTTGATTAGATCTCATTTGATTACATGTGTCACAAACTGCATAACCAAGGTTGATTAAGATTTAAAGGACGATAATTGATGCTAAATTAGTTATAAGTTTTATAAAACTACTGACTCAACACAACAATAAAGTATTTATGTAAAGAAGTCTCGAAAAGAAAAGGTCTTGTACAACAATTATGCATGAGAAAGAGCAGAGAGAAATAAGAAAGAGCGGTGGGTACTTTGTCTTCTAGATGAATTGTTTTTGACACACATTTTTAATTTTAATCAAGTCAGCACTTTGGCTTCTGACTTTTAGAGTCGGTAAGCTGTATTAAAACCGACAAACTGCGGAGCTGTTTCATACAGCATGGTAATTTCTCCCTCATCTTCCAGTTCGTGGCGTCAAAGAGAGTCTGGTGCCGTCGATGTTCTGACAGCCCTCCGGTGAAGGCTGCCAGGAGTGTTCTTGGCTGAATAAGTACGGCCAGACCTACACGACAGCTGTCAGCTACCGAACGATTTTTTTTTGGCTCTCGTTACTTTGTTTAATCAATACATAACTAACTCTCCTGTCAGTTTAATGAGAAGTTTTGCAGAAAGTGAAAGTCAAAAGTGAAGTTAATTAACATGCGCTAATGAAACACAACTCTTGAGCATTTTGTTAAAACTTAACTTCATTGCATACATTTTTTTTTAAATGGCACTACATGAATATATTTTGTTAGCTGTATAAAGGGATGCTCCACTTTTTTTGTAAATAGACTCATTTTACCACTCCCCCAGAGTTAAACCGTTGAGTTTTACCGTTTTCTAATCCATTCAGCCGATTATCTGATATTTAGAAGAAAATCAGTAACCAGACAGTTTCTGGTCTCATTGACTTCCATAGTAGGAAAAAAATATACTATGGAAGTCAATGAGACCAGAAACTGTCTGGTTACTGATATTCTTCTAAATATCAAAAAAATCGGCTGAATACATTAGAAAACGGTAAAACCCAACTGTTTAACTCTGGGGGAGTGGTAAATTGAGCCTATTTCCAAAAAAAGTGGAGTGTCCCTTTAAGTCGCGTCATTACCGAGGCAAAGTAAGTTTCGCTTTTGGTGAAAAATGTTTTATTTTCTCTCTCTTTGGAATAACATGCACTGAAGAACTTATGCATGATGTATCAATAAAGTAATGTTCAATTTAGATTCCATGTTGCCTCTGTTGTTTAATGTTACTGCCACCCAACCATTTTTCAACTATAAGTGGAAAGGTTCAACAAGCTCTCGAAGTAGGTTACAGGCATGAAACAAGGTTAGCAGGGAATGAAGTCAGTCAAAATTAATGGGACTGTAAAGGAGACATAGAGGCAGTTGTGAGGCTGACTGGACCGGTGAAGATTCATCAGGCTACAGGGAGAATGGTGCTGAGTAATGCTCTAATAATGTCTAACCCTGTAGTTGTGATTCAAACAGATGTGCCATAGAGACTACAGACCCTTGACAGACTGCTGCCCAAAATAATCACGCTGACATACATAGATGAAGCTTTTGAAGAGTTAGGAAGGTGATGTTGGGTCCAGCAATACTTATGTTGAAACTTTGACGTACTAAAGCGGGGGTGTGTGACTCACCAGGTCTCGGACGAGAGGGATGGCCTTCCTCTTACGTAGGTCAGGCATGCTGTCTATGCTGTAGAGAGCACCTCCAGGCCTGCATATCAAACGGGCAAATGTATTTCATTAAAAAATATGTTTATTATTAAAATTATTGACAATTTGAAAAATAGGGGTCTTTAAAAAATAGTGATAATCTTTTGAAAAAGAGTATTTTCCATAGAGATTCCTAATGCTTCGGGTACTTTCCAATATGTAAATGTTTAGATGTTTGAAAAGCTCAGATGTTTAGCTGCTCTGAAAAAGAGCTGCAGTCACTCACCCTGCTTGCAAAAAGAGTGATGCAAGTCCTGGAGTCTCACCTCGAGCCTGCGGACAACAGAGAGTGACAGAGGGATCAGTGACAGAGCTCCATATATCTCCTTTTAATTCATCCAGTAAACCACATTCATTTTCTTTTCAATATCCATGCAGACCTCACAATGTAATTTCAAAGATATAATTCGTATTACAGAAGAAAGACCATTGTCTGTTTTGATTGGACCCAGAAAGAGCCTGCAGTCGGCCGATCTCATTGACGTCAGCTGCAGGCCTCTCTCATGATTAGACCGGATTTGCCGGACATCTTTATCTCAATCATCATTATTCTATCATAACTCCATAAGTATCTCAGAGAAAGCGCGCCATAGCCACCGGTCAAAAAATGCGTTTACTTCGGACCCTCACATTGCCACACCCACCTTTCAGACTGCTTGTCCAACTTCGGCAAAGCAGGGAAGAGTATGACAATCGCTATTGCAATGACAAAAAACTGAAAGAAAAAACACACAAAAACACAAACAAATGGGGTGGAACACAAAAAGGGTACAAAATCTCAAAATGAAAACAGGTTTTATAAACACACGTAACAGTAAAACTGAAAAGTAAGTGACAAAAAAGTAACATGAAATGGAGAAGACAGGCAAGAAAAAGGACAACAACAAAGGGCAGAACTAACCAAAGACTAGCGACCCAATGTTGGCCAAAAGAACAAACTGAATAGGCATAATCTGGCAAACTTTGATTTAAAAGGTTACTGAATTTCTATGTACTTGGAAGAAGCTGCTCAAACAAATCATAACTTCAGACTTGACATACCTCCTGCAGCTGAAGGCGAACCCTATTGAAGAGTCGTAGCCAGTTGGCTTTGGCCCTTACTGCCGGGTCCACAGGTGACTCCAGCTTTGGTGTGCTGGAAAAAAATTGTCAAATTATTAGATTTAACTTGTATCCAGCAAAATGTCATGAAAGGCTACACCTTATCCAAGCTTTCAAGGAATCAGCTTACCTCTCAGGAGGAGCCTCCTTCTCTTGTTCTGGTTCAGGTGGGATCTCAGTGGCTGGGGTGAGCAAGGGCTCCTCTGTATGAGCCGCCAGCTTGCCTACAGGCATTGGGACCGTCTCTGGCTCAAACTCTGAGACCCGAGGTGGGGTTGAGGTACGAGGTACCTTGGCAAAGACATCAAGTGGCTGTTGTAGGGGTGGTGAATCTCGTTTAGGCTCCATGGTCTGAAACGGTGGTTGGGATTGCGGGGGCTGTTGCACAGAAGCCTGTTTCTCCAGGGGTGGGCGGCTGGTCACCTCAGGAGCCAATGTTGGGGCAGTGCTGGTTGGGGTAGGGGTGTAGGGTGGCTCCTGCTCTTCACTGAGAGTCCCATCCAATGGATAAAGGTCTTCATCCACTTCATACACCATTCCTTCCACTTCCTCCTCATATGGGTACTCCCCTTCCTCCTGCTGGTAGATCTCACCTTCCTCTTCATCGTAGAGTGCACCTTCTTCACCGCCATCTTTGTTGTACTCACCATCATCACTGTAGATGCCCTGCGGCTCATCCGGGTCCCAGACGGGCGAGTCTTTACCATAGCTAACGGAGGAATGGCAGGAATGGTAGGAGTCGTTCTCGTCGTAGAACTCTACTGAACCACGGAAGCTCTCACCATCCTCTGGGCCAAACTCTTCACTGAGTTGGGAGCTACCACGGCTCAGCTCACCCGAGGATGCATAGCGACTACTGCCGGTGGGGCTGCGGGAGTAAAGAACTGTAAGTTACATTAAGTCATGGAAGAAAGAAGGTGGGCGACTGCTTATATACAGGTTTAAGGGCCGTAAAAAAAAGAGTTTGAGGCAGGAACAACCAACAACAGAGGAAAATGACACTTGTCAGCTAATATTAGAACTCTCCCTGCTGAAAACAACAGCTTAAACCTGACAAAGATGGTTTTCTGCTCTCACTTGGTCTTCCAGAAGTAAGGTCGGTAGACCAGCTGAAACCAGGTTGGTTTAAGGTGTTTTCTTCAGCAGGGAAATAATTTTTTGCTGGATGGATGTATGAGTGCAGGTAAGGTGGTGAGAGAAAACAAGACTAAGTCCACAGGCTCATTTGACATAAGGCTCACATAAACTTATGGACTCAGAAAAAGCTATTTCACAATCACAAAAAAAGATAAGACGACAGTGGGAAGAGTTGTCAGTGGACAAATTTGTCCAGGTGGACATAAGAAAGAACAATACATAAAAGAAAAGAGACACCAAGCTCACAAAAAGGTGGTGCAGCATTTTCCTGTTAAGAAAGGCTTTTTATCCTCGCTGATGAATAAGCCAATTATGTATAGAGAGAATGAGAGAATGGAATAAGTAAGGAAAGACGCACTTGCCACACACACAAACACACATTATCAATTTCGGGACGTGACGTTCAGAAATGCATGAAGAATCAGAAGTGAAAGTTATGAGGTGTGTAATAGGCTGTGAGCCAAAAAGCGTCTGGGCTTCAGACTGGAGGAAATACAAGAGCCATGGGACACACACACAATTACAAATTCAAGGCTTCTGTCAGGCCTTTCTGCCAGTTAGTCATATATCCTAGCCACCTTTTCTAACTCCCTAGCACACAAACCAATAAATTCCCAAGACACTGCTTCATTTCACACAACACATTTTGTCTTTCAGTAAGTTTTGGTTCAGGAGAAGCAGAGAAGGTAAATCAGTGATATGTACATTCCATCAGCATGGTCCCGCCTGCTGCCCACACACAGCATAGTGTGTCTAAAGGCTATGTAATTAGCGCACACTAGACTTTCGGAATTACAGCGTTATTCTCTAACTCTGTCAAGCATAAAGCAGCCAAATAACAGACTTCACAAAATTGCACCAAATTCCGATTACACGGTACAAAAGACACAAGAAAAAGCTTGTGAAGTGTATGGGTCAGTAACCTAATAACACGTGACAGGCCATTAACAGGTACACAGCAATCATGATAGAGGACAAAGAATACAAAGAGGTATAGATAAAATATATCAATAGATCATGTATGTAAAAGAAGGATTGTTGCGCATGCATGGCAAGCATAGCGAGGACCACAGGACCAGACAAGTCCAATTCCACGACATCATCACAGCGGGACGGTATCACAGGCTGGAGCAGGAAGAAGAGCAGGAGGAGGTGGAAGAGGGTGGAGGTGTAGGAGCTATGGAGACCCACCTATCAGAGAGTGAGTGCCTACTGTCTAAGGAGTACTGGCGGCTGGTCCGCCTGCTCGAGCCAGAAGCCGAATCGAGATCGCTGCGGCCGTTGGTGGCGGAGTCTAAACTATCATAGCGTCTGGTGGGAGGGAAGGGGATGGGGGAGGCAGGAAGAGGAGGAGCATGAGAAATGACTTTTTTATTCATTTTTAATCTCACCTCATCAGGCCACATTGGAAGGAAAATGACCCAACTTGAGGCAATGTTTAACAAGCTGCTAAGAGACTCATATCAAAAGCATCACTTTAGGATCAGGATCTGTTTATTAATAAGACTTTATAAAGGATTCAAGAGGCTTCGAAAGAGGCCCTGTCCCAATAGGCGCACTTGATGTTGATTTGCAGTCTCAAGGCCTTCTCTCCCAAAGCTGGGGGGCCCATTTGTTGTTTTAGTTTTCCGAAAGGCTGCTCTAAGTTTTCTGGGGCTGTTGGTGAAGACTTCTTAGGGGACTATTACCCAACAGTCTGAATGGTAACTTGATTTGGAGAAGGTGCCATTTGGGACAGGGCCAGAATCTTGGAGCACAAAGTCTCCAGCATGCAATGAATGAATGTTGGGAATAGCACTTTTGTAAGACAAAATGTTCAGGAAATAAAAGCTCGTTTTGAAGTGAACTGGGCAAGAAACGAGAAATTGAGGGGAAATGTTGCATTCAAATCACAAAGTGGCACCAGTGTGGCTCCAAACACATGAAGTGTATACAATGACTACTCATTCAATCCTTGTATACAGTCATAAATGCATTGGGATAAGAACAGAGGAAAGTTGTACAGAGAAAGTGAATGCTATTACCAATGAGCATTAGCAATAATATTGCACCCAAGAATTGGGAAAATGTACCTAATAGCTCTCTGGTTATCATAGTCGTAGTCGCTAGTGTCGTTGTAACGGGAGCCATGGTGCATGTTTCGGATGGGGTATTGGTGCATGGATGCGTTGGGCTGGGAAGTGGTGTAGAACGGAGGTGGGATGCTGTTGCTGGTTTCGCTGCGGTAATCACTGTCTCGATCATCCACAGCACTGTCTGGATCATCATCTGAGGAGCAAGTGCAGATTTTAAATGTAAATTGTGTGGATTAACCCTAAAATGTGACATTTTAATAGGAATGTTCCAGGACTAAAATGATGTTGATCCACAAAACCATCACACATACTGTAAGTTTACATTTCACAAAGCTTACTTACTTTGTTGGTCCCCCCATAGACTCCAGTTACCTATGAAAACAATAAGTCAAGCAAAATATTAGAAGTTTTCCAAATAATCTGTGATGAAAATATATCTTTGTGGTCTCAGTTTGACCATGAACAAGCAGCTTATTTTAAATTCGAGTAGTGAAATTACTAGGTATGGCAGTGCACAGTGCATGAGAGTAACCTTGCCTGTGCACGTTAAGTGCTAATGGTTAATAGCGCTGATGTGAAGTAATAAAAAATGGCCTGTTCACAAGCCAAAGCCACTCTTCCTTATCCCACACAGGCTTCAGATATCGCTGAATACGGTCCAGGAAATCTGCACCATGATAATAAGCCATCCATCAAGTTCTCAGAGATAAAGTAAACTCACATTGGACCTGCTGATGGGGTGATTGGTCTTCTAATGAGGTTCTGTACACATTAACCTACCAAGGGGCCATGTAATTTATAGTGTGAGTGTGAGTTGCGCTTGAAAGCTCACAGCATTGAGTTGATGGCATTGGAAGTGGTCTCTCGTGCTCCTCCTGGTATGTGTACTGCAAAATGAGCAAACAGAAATTATTGGCAAGCCAGTTTGAACAGATCAAAGTCTTTGTTTAA
Source organism: Pimephales promelas (assembly GCF_016745375.1). The sequence goes on from NW_024121466.1 coordinate 4,564,419, forward strand.
TTAGGTCAGTAGTTCAAAAAATGCTGTTCAGGTCTCAGGCATTTCTCTGACGGACTCAAATTAATGCATGTCCTGCCCTTGGGCTCTGGGGAGGACTGTAAACACAACAAGACTGGAGTTGAATAAGAAGACTCACATCTTGGTCCCTCATGGCATTGAGCTGCTCCAATTTCTTGGCCCAGTATCGAGCTTCCTCCTCCGGTATATCTGGAAGTATGAAAACCATAAGTTAGCATCAAAACTTAGGACAAGCAGTGACCAAATACAATATTGGAGAAAGTAATAAACAGCAAGGATACCTAATGGGAGTTCGAACCGTGTATCCAAAAGCACTCGATGAAAGGTGGGATCTTTGGTGCCGCAGATCTCATTTTCAGCCATAATGACCTGGGAGTCTAAAGTCAACCATTGTCCTGGCCCTTCCTACAATACAATAGAAATAGAAACAGTGGTATATCTGCTATCAGAGACTTTGGTTGGATCAACTAGAGAGGTACATGACTCTACCTGCTTAGCTAAAGTTGCAAGTTTGAGCCTTGCAACTTTATCACTGCTATCACCTTAAACAAGCCACTTAATCCCAGATTGCTCTAGGGACACTGTCCTTGATAGTGAACATTTTATGCCAACATTGCAGAAACAAATTCCACCGGTTCATCTAATACATTTTAGCTGGTAAGAAATTTTAACAAATAGTAACACAGAGTCATACAGGCAATGGTTTCTGCAACATGATTGCAATGAGAATCAATGCCAGGTATCAGCTTCAGATCTCTACATATAGCTCTACAGAGAGTGAGAAAAGCTGCAAGCTGTTGGGGGCCAGGCCGGCCATCTGGGCTGTACCTCATTCGACTGTCGAATGCTGTGCAAAGGGATCCACAATGTGCCAACCATGGTGTCCCAGATCAGTCCTTTGTTCCATACCTCCACTGTCAGGCCCAGATCCAGCCTGTTAATCTCACTGGAAGATGGAGTGATGGGTAAAATTGAGAAAAAAGAGGGAAGGACAGAGAAATTAATATATAGTATGAGGATATTGCTACTAAACTCTGTCAGGAAGGTTTCATATATCTTCAGTTAATAACAAACTCACATAAAATAAAGAGCCCTAAGGCAAAAGTTGCTTACTTATATGAAATTCACAAAAAGCACTATTTTGAAATACCGTGGAGAAACTGCATGACTCAGTTATTTCATTTAGATTAGACATGCTGAAAAACCAGACCCAGAGAATAGCAGAGGACAATATTAATGGAAAAAGAAACAGAATATAGCAAGAAAAACCAAACAGGGTACAGACAATAACGCCATCTGTGCCTTGGGCATCTCCAGTCACACTCCACAGGACTACACTCTCAAAATGCTGAAAAGCAGCATCAAATCCTAATAATAGCCACAACTTTTTCCTTTAAAACCAATCCCTCTCAAAGACCACAGGGGCTAATGTTGGAGACAATGGAGGCACCACATTAGACATTGCATAGCGAAATAAAGAGTTACTGAAGCAGATCTGGCTTATAGATGACTCAAGAGGAGATTGGCAAGAATTTTGCAGGTATCAGTAATTTAGGACAAATTAATCCATAATGCTAAGCAGGAGCACAAAAAATCGCTTTGTTTTGCTTAGTGAGCCCCACTATTTAAATGTTTTATGTCTACTAGTTTACTGTATCTACTCATCCAGGACAATCACAACACATTTTATCTTAAGTTTATAAGACAAGATTTATCGCATTCAGCGGTAGGCAACGTCTGGGCCCTTGAGGGTAAAACCACCTGACTGTCATTACCTAAGGGATGCCATTACGTAAGACCCCTACATCAAGGATCTTATAAGCCTCAAAACACACTCTACGCAAGTTAGTGACCACAAAGCACTAGGGCAAGCATATTAAAGGGATACTCCACTTTTTTTGGAAATAGGCTCATTTTACAACTCCCCCAGAGTTAAACAGTTGAGTTTTACGTTTTCGAATCCATTCAGCCGATTTTCTGATATTTAGAAGAATATCAGTAACCACATAGTGTCTGGTCTCATTGACTTCCATAGTAGGAAAAAAATATAGTATGAAAGTCAATGAGACCAGAAACTGTCTGGTTAGTGATATTCTTCAAAATATCAGAAAATCTGCCGAATGGATTCGAAAACGGTAAAACTCTGCAATGCAGCGCCAAGTGTTTTTGCAAGTTTTGCAAGTGCCAACAATCCAAGACCCATTTGTCTGAAAACGAGGTGTGTTCAGAGGCATTGTTGGCGTGTTGCTATTTTGAGGTAATTGAAATAGACTGTGCCATTGACCAACTGAAACCTGGTCTAAAGTCAATGACGCAGTATTTTTTTGTTATTTAAAGAGCACATTAGTAATGTGCGCCTATAGGCGGGTCCACAACGCGAGTACACTCTACTTATTACACACACAGGGATGCGCAGTCAGTACACAAACATACCAAATAAAAATAAAAGGATTCAAATGTAAAAGATAAATATTGTGTAAATAAAGATGACGGAATCCGGCTTGCGTGCTTTAACCTCACGCACGAGCAGATCCGTTTTCGCTCCGGAGACGTTCAGTCTTTCCGTTAGCAAATTACGGAATCTATATAGACACTCTGATTGTTTTTTTTTTGCACGTTAAGAGAATAGACCCTTTTAGTGTGTCGACCCGGGGAGAGTCGTTAAACTCGCAAAAGTGGATTCGGACATGCCCTAAGTGCACTTGCGCCATGCGCTTTAGACTGCGCATAGATCGTTAAAATAGGGCTCTCTGTATGTACAATGGGAACTTATGCTTTCAATGCATTGGCCAAACATTTGCATTAGCATGTTTGCTAACTTGCTATCTTTTGTTTTTTACTGCTAAGAGAAAGAGAAGTGGAACTCACAACATGAAGTCCTGTTCCCAACATGGCTGACTGCCTCGCACAGCTATAGTGGTGCTTTTCACGTTCTGAACCTTCAGTGACACGTAGGTGTTGAATTTTTCTGCATGAAAATAAAATTTTATTGCAAAAACACAACAGATAGGTTACATGTCTGTGGAAAGCTAGTTACAATGAGACTTTAAGCATACCTTGTGGTCCATCGAGCTTGGCTTTCTTCACTGTAATAGAGAGAGAGAGACATGTTTGTAAATAAGTGAAAAATATAGCTATTAAAAATAATCACACTTTACATATCAGGCAGCGCATTTGAGATTCAATGTCAGCACATTTGCATTTGTGCAAGTGGAATTCCTCAAGGCCCTAGAATCCAGTTTGCAGCAATTTATTTTCTTTCAGCGAGAGAGTGGCAATTGCACAGCTTCAGTTTGAACAAAAAAAAAAGTATTGAAAACGGTCCAATACTATAATGTTTAAACAGGCGAAAAAAGAAAAAAATAGTTCCAAAATGTACCATTTTTGGACATGGTCCAATGGAACTGCAATGTTTTCTGGCATCAATACTAGATTTGTGGATATGTTGCATAGTGGTACCATGGTAAATAAATATGATAATAATTCAATTTCCACAATATAGGGTGAATTTATGTTTACCTGATATCAAAGAACCACTATCACTGTACCATGGTACTACCTAAAGCCCGACCGATAAAGGATTTTGAAGGCCGATACCGATACAAATATTTTTGGGTTTTAAAATCCGATATATCGGTCGATATTTTTTTTTTTATTAAATATTGTTGGATTTCACACACGTGTAAAAGAAAAGCTAACTTTTCTGCACAAGATACGTTTGATACTTTTTCTCTATGTCTAAATGTTCACTCCTCACAAGTATAACTTACTTTTTACAATGCAGGGACTGTAACTAGAGATATGCTAGCTATAAATACAGTAATCATTACTTTATTTAGGCATTCATTGTGGTTTCCAAGCTCATTAATGTTAACGTTAGCGGTCTTCCACTGATGATACTGCAAGTTGTAAAATATAAATTTTCAATATAACAGGCCAAGGACAGATGATTGAAGCGTGTTTCATCCGTTTTTATTTTATTTTTGAAATATTCATTTATCGGCCATTATAACTGCCGATACCGATATTATGGAAAATGCCTAATATCGGCCGATAATATCAGCCGGCTGATAATAGATATATCGGTCTGGCTCTAGTACTACCACAGTACTTTATTGTAAGTGTTGTTAAAAAGAAATAAACCTGAAAACCTTCTAAAATTCTCCAATAAACAAGTTTCTTACAGATTATAACAGATTATATTATTTCTTCTTACATAAAATTTGAGTGGTTATGAAACTGCAGTGAGGGCTAGGGAGGCAGTCACTGTCAATTATGCTTAGGGGAAATCTGAAAAAAAAAAAAACCTGTTCTCCAACTGAGCTCCTTTTCAAAGCCGAGTGACGTCAACGGCCCCATTCATAATTCATATCCCCCTATTCAGTGTGAAGCATCCTCGGGTTAAGGGGACCTTAAAATAAGTCAGAGCCTTTCACTGTAATCCTTCACAGTCAGCGTTCCTCTCTAAATCCAGTGCAGAATTTCTCATTTCCTCAAAAACTACAGGTTGACACTTTTAACCGCTGAGACGATTCCAATTCTAATTAATCTAAAAATAGAAGGGTTTTTACAAGTACTCTTGGTAGGAAAAATTAAAACCCATAATCAGCATAGTATATAAGTATGCAGCCCAATTTTTCTAACCACACACTCACTCTGTATGCTGAGCTCACACATGCACCTTGTATTTTGCCCTTATTAGTTCATCCACAAGGGGGCAACAAGAAGAAACAACAACAAACAACTGTTTAGACGGTAACATTAGATGCCTACATTGACGAGCATTGAGCTGGGGAAAGAGGAGGGTTTTGCGCTGCAACTGCTACTGAAAATGCTGAGCAAGTATTGTAGAAGTATTTGAAGGATGAGCAGCGAGTTCATTGGCTACTGTACTGATACAGCTGGAACACAGCTGTGCCCTACAGATAATGAAGTGATTGCAATTTTTAGCATTATAATCCTCTGACTGCACACACTAGAAGATTCGTCAAGACCGCGAGACCACACATTATCGCGGTTAGTAAAGCTTGCCATTGGCCATCGCGATTTGATCAAACGATTTGAGATGGTGCGACTCCGATGCGATTGGGAGCAGTAAAATAATCGTAATGACACCAGACAATTGAGGATTTGGACAAAACGTTGGTTGCGAGAAATATCAAATCAGGCCACCCCCACTCGAGCAACCTCTGCTCAAAGTTCCCGCTCACGATTCACCGCTGCCTCTGCCCCATCTCTGCCAGGGTTTCCTCTCTCATGCTCCCACGCACCATTTCTTGCCATGTGGCTGGCATGCATGTTGTGTGCTGCCTCTTTATCTCTTCCTCTCGCGCTCCATTAATCTCTCTGTGTAGCCGAGCATGGGCAGAGCGAGCTATATCCTGACACTAAAAATAACAACTTAAGGGTAAATTTGATAGAAGGGTTTTTTTTTTTCTCTAAAAGCTTGGCATAAAGGGATGATATTAACACATGCATCAAAGAAAAAGCTTGGATTTACCAAGTAGGCATTTAAAGCAATCCACCAGCAATCTGAAAACTAATCATATAGGCTACATTCTGGAATTTGATGGAATAGAGCTGTTTTTCTCTGTGGAGAGAAGCATATATGCAATATGTTACATGTTATTGTAGTGTAATTTATATACTTTTATAGTATTATTATAAAAGGTCTTATTTTTTAAATATTTTCCATTTTATTTTCATTAAGGTTTGATCATTGATCAGATTTGACAACGTACTCGGTTACCAATGTAACCTCGGTTCTCTCTAGAAGAGGGAACGAGTACTGCGTATCTTGCTGTGCCTGCAACACGCTCTGGTTCGCTTTGGCGATGAAAAACCGGTGGTATAGAGAGCCTAAGTCCCTCCCCTTCCGGTTGACCACCATGGGACCTTATTTTGGAAAAATATTGAATGGTAGTCAATGGCGAGAGACAACAAATATTTTGATCTCGTTTGAATTGTGCCCTGAATTACACATATGATGTTTGTCAATTAAAAAGATACATTTTAAAGTAAAGAAAGTCACAGTTTGATGTAAAACCGTTGAGGTATAAGACTGTGAAAATACGTAATTACAAAGACTACAAACCCCAAAGGCGCACATTTTCTCTCAATGAATGAAGCTAACTTTACTGAGGCTATTGTCTGTCATTGTTTCTATAGTCTTACGTTATAATCATAACATTACGCCGTCATACCTGAGTGTTTTGTACCAGACTGCACACACACGAGCAGCGGATCTCACTCGTTGTTTCGTTTCCTGGGAGATTTAGTTCATAGAGCGATTTTCACATAAAACTAAATGTTACTCTTCTGTTTTATGACAAACTGCGACGTTTAAATTGACAAACATCATATGTGTAATTGAGGGCACAGTTCAGACGGAATAAAAAGATAAGTTGTCTCTTGCCATTGACTACCATTCATATTTTTTCCGAAATAAGGTCCCATGAGCCGGAAGCGGAGGGGCGGGACTTAGGCTCTCTATTAGCCCATCGAGCTATATTTATGAGCTAGGCCACTCCCACTTCAGCGGGAGTGAACCATCACCAAAGGGCCTCTCTAGATAGGCTGCTGCAGTTGCCGCAGGACAGCCAATAGGCATGCGAGACGCCTTGCCTATGTCTGCATGCGGCCGCAACGCGTTTTACATTAATTCAAAATTAAGGACCATTTTTGGCTTCAATATCTCGTGGAAAAGAGGTTTTCCCCTCTTCTAGAGAGAACCGAGGTTACGTTATAAACCGAGTACGTTTTTAGGGGATCTGTTTGAATGGGATCATTTGGATAATTTTGTCCAAATGATGCGAAAATGCGAAATATATGCGAAAGACAAAGAAAAAACTTTGCCATTTTTAGTACATTGTTGTAGTGTTAAAACGTACCCTCACACCACTAGATTCAATGTAAATTTTCTAATTATGTAGCAAAGAAATATTGTATTAGGTGAAGGTCTATGATTTTGCCGTTGCATATGAATATTTTCCAATGGGAAAACCACAGAGAAACAGTGCTAAATTATACATGGTAACTGTTGTTCGTGTTAACTACAATTTATCTAGGAAGTTAAATAGGCAGTTCTAATAAATTATTAATATGAAACGATCTGTGGCCCCCGCCCTTTAAAGGCAGAGTTCACTAAGAAATGAAAATCTCATAATTTGCTCAACCTTTGAGTCCTTTCACAAACCAAAAATCTTTCTTTCCTTGAGGAACATGTATGAAGATGTTTTCTTCCCATACAGTGAAAGTTAATGGTTTGTATGGAAAAGTCAATGGAGTAAATTGTAAAAAAGAAAATATTTTTAATCTACTCATTCCATACTGTCATGATTTCCAGATTTTAAACAACAGTCTAGAATATTCTTATTTGATACAAACCAGGCATTTTAAACCCAGCTTAAAAACGGCACATTTAAATTCTCTGAAAAAGTGGCGAAAAGATGGTTATGCAAGAGAAATTCAAGACTTAACTTCAAAACACATCCAGGGGGAATTAGGCAAGCCTTACAGTACATCTGCTCAGGTTACTGCGGCAGGCGCCAAGCATGATGCCTGTCTGTGTGACACACACCCACACACCCACTGTCACTTTCGGACGCTGGTTGTGAATCTGCTGCCTGTTTAATTACAGAGTGGTGGCAGACGTGCCATGGATCAGAATGTCTGTGTGGGATGTGTTCAAAGAAACATGGCTTATATCGTTCAGAATTCTGAGTCTCTTACAACAGATCTTCTACAACAGACCAATCTGATTTGCATGTCATCTTGCGTTAAATGGCAATCAAGAACTGAGTAAGGCACGCGAACATGGGCAAGTGGCCCATTGGACATAGCAGACCAAAAGGGCTAACAATAAGTGCCTGTGAAAGACATTTGGCCAAAAGATTTGCACTGTCCCTCTCTATTCATACTCTTAGACAAAACACTGGGACCTCTAAAACGATCTCAAATCTAGGTTGTATAACACTGGTCAGCATAATATTAACATGAGCTAAGAATAAACTAGAATTGGGTCTGCACATTTCAAAAATTGCACATTTTAGAGTGGCCTTTTATTGTGACCAGGCTAAGGCACACCTGTGCAATAATCATGCTGTCTAATCAGCATCTTGAGATGCCACACCTGTGAGGTGGTTGGGTTATCTCGGCAAAGGAGAAGTGCTCACTAACACAGATTTTTTTTTAGAGAAATAGGGCTTTTGTGTACATAGGAAAAGTCTTAGATCTTTGAGTTGCTTCAATGCATTTAGGGGTGTGGTCCTGGTCAAGACAATCTCCTCAACTCTCCAAACTGAATGTCAGAATGGGAAAGAAAGGTGATTTAAGCAATTTTGAGCGTGGCATGACGGTGCCAGACAGGTCTGAGTATTTCACAATCTGCTCAGTTACTGGGATTTTCACACACAACATTTCCAGGGTTTACAAAGAATGGTGTGAAAAGTGAGAAACATCCAGTATGCGGCAGTCCTGTGGGTGAAAATGCCTTGTTCATGCTAGAGGTCAGGGGAGAATGGGCCGACTGATTCAACCTGATAGAAGAGCAACTTTGACTGAAATAACCACTCGTTACAACCGAGGTATGCAGCAAAGCATTTGTGAAGCCACAACACACACAACCTTGAGGCGGATGGGCTACAACAGCAGAAGACCCCACAGGGTACCACTCATCTCCACTACAAATAGGAAAAAGAGGCTACAATTTGCAAGAGCTCACCAAAATTGGACAGCTGAAGACTGGAAAAATGTTACCTGGTCTGATGAGTCTCGATTTCTGTTGAGACATTCAGATGGTAGAGTCAGAATTTGGCATAAACAGAATGAGAAGATGGATCCATCATGCCTTGTTACCACTGTGCAGGCTGGTGGTGTTGGTGTAATTGTGTGGGGGATGTTTTCTTGGCACACTTTAGGCCCCTTAGTGCCAATTGGGAATCGTTTAAATGCTAAGGCCTACCTGAGCATTGTTTCTGACCATGTCCATCCCTTTATGGCCACCATGTACCCATCCTCTGATGGCTATTTCCAGCAGGTTAATGCACCTTGTCACAAAGCTCGAATCATTTCAAATTGGTTTCTTGAACATGACAATGAGTTCACTGTACTAAAATGGCCCCCACAGTCACCAGATCTCAACCCAATAGAGCATCTTTGGGATGTGGTGGAACGGGAGCTTCGTGCCCTGAATGTTCATTCCACAAATCTCCATCAACTGCAAGATGCTATCCTGTCAATATGGGCCAACATTTCTAAAAAATGCTTTCAGCACCTTGTTGAATCAATGCCACGTAGAATTAAGAAAGTTCTGAATGCGAAAGGGGGTCAAACACAGTATTAGTATGCTGTTCCTAATAATCCTTTAGGTGAGTGTATGCATATGTATACACACACATTATATAAACAAAAACGTTTATGTTAGATGTGATTAATCGCCATAAATCGATATGACAGCACTAATACAAGATTAATGCCATTTAAAATAAAATGAAATTAAATATTAAAAAAAATGATTCTGTACACCAATAGTGATTATTTTAATGCATTTGCTAAAAAAAAAAATTTACTATAAAATTGTATTATATTATTATTACAGGCCAGGCCAAAACTGGATAATTTAATTTTACACAATAGGGGGTCCCTGGTCTGTCCCTCAATCCACAAACTGGCCTCTGATGTATATATCTTTCCATGTATCGATTTAGAACATATAATGATTTAAAATGTTTCGAATTTTTTTAGCAATTTATCTGTAAGCATGCTTATGTAAAATAATGAAATTACAAAATTAAAAAAATAAAATAAAATACACCTGTAATGTTGCCATCTGCCATGAACTCTTTAAACTGCAAAGCCATTTTACGCCCGTACAGTAAACACGGTTAAAAATAGATGTATCATACATCAAAGTAGATCCCATCTGAGCAGGGGAGAAAAAGCGTTTGGAATATCAAGGGAACACCCCCCTGAATACTGGCTGCATTTATAACACGGGCGGATTCAATGTACTGATATACCTGTGCATTTCTAGAATCAAACCGCACATTTTATACAATAAATAAATACTTGTAGCCTAAATAAAGCGATAGAGGAGTAAGTTATTAAGCTAAAATACTAAAAAGAGGCATTGCACAGAGGATACACTCCTTCTACCTGATATTTCACAGTAACCCACAGTTCAGCTTCTGCTGCATGAATACAAACCAATAATAATATTAAACTCCACTGAAGAAGAATATTTAACCGATCATTGATCCTTGATCAGAGTATTAATTCTCGAAAGCAGGTAAAAACGCGCCTAAAAACTATGCATTTAATTAAATGCAGTATTATCTGTTAAAAGACAGTGCTTTTCAAATACATTATCATTTTTTAACCCTTAATATGTCTAAAGATATACAACCAATGTATATAACGCATAACCGACAGCTGGTATTAATGCATCCATATATGAAACAATGCACTTACCTCCAACACACAGCAGTGACATTTCTTTATTTATTATTATCCGCGCCTTTTGAGTTAGCTTGGATATTAAAACTGTTCTTAAAAACGATTTATTAGATTTTTATGTTGAGAAACCTCCCCTTCTTGTTATCAAACTCTACCCCACAATATATAAAAATAACAGCAGCTACTACTCCGAATCCTTCGGATAATTCAATTCGAGGGCGTTTTTTAACCACCCTCTCGATATAGACCGCTGTTATCCGGGCTGTGAGTGAATGTTAGCGCTGTTTTTTTCCGCCGCTCGTAACGCGCCGCACAGCCATCTTGTTCAGTTCAGCACCGCCGCCGCGAGGATAGCTACTACCGTGACGTCACGGCCCGAGCTGTGCCTGTGCACGAGAGCAGTGACAGCAGCAACGCACGAGGACGCCTCTCCCTCCTAGACAGCCGAAGCGTGGATGGAAAAAGTGCCTTTTTAATGGTCAGATTACAGAAATATTGTTTTAATGGAAATAAGTCAGACAAAACGGCTTTTGGGTCCAAGAAACTCCAATGTCCGTTATTAATAGGTCAAAAACTAACTAAAAGGGATAGTCCACCCAAAAAAATCATATATATATATATATATATATATATATATATATATATATATATATTTGTCATCATTTACTCACCGCCATGTTGTTCCAAACTCGTATGACTGACTTTATTCTGTGAAACACAAATGAACGGTGAACGACGGTCCAGTCTCCATTAACTTTTATTGAAAAAGATTATGCGAAAGTGAATGGTGACTGAGGCGATCCGTCCATAGCATTATCTCCTTTATGACTTTTCCTAATTTCATTTAATGTAATTTACAACACACACACACTTTTACTTTAGACTATCGGTTTCTTTATGTCATGGTGGTCAATGTCACCCTCTACTGGATATGGGTTCAACCACAGAAGAATAATGGAATAATTTAAAAGTAAGTAAAGCCATTCTTACCAGATTTTATTATCTTTTTTTTTCACCACAAGTTTCCCGACCCAATATTAAAATAATTCAAACTGACAAAAAATGCAATTCAAGTACATCACCAAAGCAGTGTAAACTCTGACACATGAAATATTTTAATGCTAGAATTCATCACCCCTCGCAATGCCGACTGATTAATGTTCAAAAGGGAATACAACCAAAAATCAACATTACTTAGAAATTTTAATCAAGTCTAAAGCATGTTACTCAATGTTTAGAGTAAAAATCATGGTGCAGAAATTCTCAAAAGCTTCTTGCAATCCACAGCGCTGTGCAGTAAGGCTTCAGAGGTCAACGAATGTAAAAAACGCAACAATTTACATTTCATTAATATCTAAGTAAAGACAATGGTAGCATGCCTTTAATCCATGGTTTCTGGAATTAGTCTTCCCATGAGCTGCTGTATTGTCAAAACAGCAATAATAGGATGTATTAGGTGATTGATGACATAAGTTTAGAATCCAGCTTATCGGTCAAGCTAGCCTTAATTGTCAAAATATCCAATTAAACCGTATGGTCCTTGTTACACCTTGTGAGGCAGAGACGTTCGAGGGGGTTCCAGGCCTTCCGAATACTTTGGTCAGCCCGACGTAGAACCGCTAAATCCCACCTTTCAAAGCTTCTCACTGGAAGAAAATTAAGAAAAAAGATGACTACCATAGTATGATCTTATGCAGTGGTGGACTGTATTTTTCCTTCGCTACATGTACTGCAAATATCAGTGGAGGGCACTGTATGTGATTTCATAAGAAGAGCTCTTTTCAGAAGCTGTATTCTTTCCCTCCTGATTATTTTCTTTTTTATCTGTATTTCGCTGTAACAGTATGAAAAAAGGCAACACATAGGCCTACTGTGCATTGATGGTCTGTACCATATATCCCATTAATCAATCACTGGAATGCATCTTTCCATGTTTGTTTTCACACAGATTAGAAGTGAAAAGGGGAGACTATTATAAGCAGTGTTTGGAATGTTCCTAAAAGCAGGTAAATATAATATTTATTGCCTGTGACAATGACGTAAATCACTTTGAATCACTGTCACTCATTATATTCCAGTTAATGAACATTTTTGATTAAGGCAACATACTGTATGTTACAAAGTCTGATACAGACATATTACTACAGTTATATTTAAGAAGTCCGTAATGTCGCTGCTGAAATATATAGAGGTTTTGGCATTCATTTCAATGTTGAATGGTTGAAGGTCGAGTATGAGATCATCTCATTGTACCGAATTTTTAAGAAAATTGCTTATTGTGTTCATGGAGCAAACCTTTCACTGATTGTTTACAGTTTAACAGAAGCTACTCCCATAATCCATGCAAATCATCATAGGAAAAAGCCTACTGAAGTTACATTTTTTGATAGTTTTTGACAAGTTTTGGTAACAAAATAAAAACCTTTACTTATTTGCAGGTCAATAAATATTAAATGTATGCACTAATTTTAATTATTGCCAAGTGCTTGAATAGAATAAATATTAAACATTGGTTCATTGATTAGTACTTTTTACTTAGAAAAAAAAAAAAGTACTTTTACTAGGGTTTTATTAGGATTTTATTAGGGTATCTGTACTTTTACTCAAGTACTTAATTTATGTACTTTGTCCACCAATGGTCTTATAGTACATAATATTGCACAACAGTTACCTGTCTAGGTGAGCTAAGAGCTCTTGTAGCTTGAGGACTAAGCCGCGATGCTCATGAGGCCTGCTCTCTAATGCACTACTCAAGCGACTCAGGTACGAGTCCAGCGTTCCAATCGATGGCGTCTCGCCCGTGCCTAAAGGAAAAACAAACTTGTTTCCCATTGCAATCCTCTATCATGGTGCTAGTATGACGGGCACTATATTGTACTAACCTGGCAAGGGCACAGTGGCCAGGCTGCTGACCAGTGTCTGTTTGATCGCCTGTAGGTGGCGCTGTAGAGCCTGTGTGCGAAGCTCATCCTGGCCCAGCTCGGCTTCCAGTCGCTCTTTAGCGCTGAACATGTCGGCAATGTGCTTCTGGAGAACTGCATTCTGCTCTTCGAACTCCACGTTAGCCTTGCGCAGTCGTCGCAGCTCGGCTTCTCGGGCTGGGAATTGCGTAATTTTAAGAAAACAGCTTTCCACGTGGATGTTTATGGTTTAAAAAACATAAAAACCCAAACTTACCTTTGTTTTGGTCCAGAAATTCTTCTGTGAAAATAGGGACGTCAAATCTGGTTGGAAAGTCCGAGTTCTGAAGGAAACCGTTTCATTAGCCAGGTTGCATGAACAACGTCGACGTTTTCCAAGTATCTACACTGAACAAAATTGTAAACGCAACACTTTTGTTTTTGCCCCCATATTTCATGAGTTGAACTCAAAGATCTAAGACTTTTTCTGTACACAAAAGGCCTATTTCTCTAAAAAATTGTTCACAAATCTGTCTAAATCTATGTTAGTGAGCACTTCTCCTTTGCTGAGATAATCCATCCACCTCACAGGTGTGGCATTTCAAGATGCTAATTAGACAGCATGATTGTTGCACAGGTGTGCCTTAGGCTGGCCAAAATAAAAGGTTTCTCTAAAATGTTAAGTTTCATCACACAGCACAATGCCACAGATGTGGCAAATGGTGGTCACAACAGACACTGACTGGGTTTCAGTTTTTGTGTACATAGAATAAGTCTTAGATCTTTGAGTTCAGCTCATGAAAAATGGGGGGAAAAACAAAAGTGATGCGTTTATAATTTTGCTCAGTGTACTTCAGGAATGTGGTGGAAACATTTAAGAATTCAGGCTTTGTTTGTACACTTACCTTAAAACCAGTTGACCCTGAACTGTTGGCATTGATAATGACTGAAGCCACCTCTTCTGTAAAAATAAAAATAGGAAAATGCTTCGCTATAAAACTAATATTTGATTTTTAATTGTCAATTATAGCATACTTCACAAAAAAGACAAACAAAAAAAGAAGCATTTTTACCTCTCTTTATTCTCTTGTCTTGAACTTTTGCACATGTGATCTGATAAGCTTCACTTTTCTGATACTCCCTGAGTTCTCGTGCATACTGCATTTTGTCCCTTTCGGCTTCATCTAGGTAGCGCTGTAAACAAAATAGTTCCGTTTCATCAGAAGGATGATATTTCAGCTTAAATAGAAACAATTTGGCAGTCAATTCTCAAAATATATATAATAATAATACCTGCTTATCATGAGGAACCAGGCGGCTCCATTCTGCCCCGAGTCTCTTGGTGATTTCCGGGAAGGGAAGATCCGGGTGAAGGGCTCGGATGTGTTCGCGTCTCTCATTCAGGAAACGTACGTAACCGGTAACCGGAGCCTTGGGTCCATTTGGTAAAACCTTCTTTCTCTTTTTCCCTTTTGGCCAACCTCGCTTCTTTACTGGCTGTGAAGTCGATTGGTTCTGTAATAAATCAACTCAAATAGATATGAATCAAATTTGGAAAGAATGTATAAGACATATATGAGTGTGGTTGACCACAAAACCTTTTACAATAACTCAATTACATATTTGAAGTATTCTGTGATATATGATGATCTTACTTCCTCCTGTGCCGAGTCAGTGTGGTGAGGGTCTTTAGATGCAGGAGCATCAGTTTGCTCTTGCTTTACACCACCCATAATATGAAAGTCAAGGAATTCTGGGACAGAATTAAAGAGCATCTATTTAGATTGGATAAAATACTTTCTTACCTAATCAATATACCCATCATACGCATTGGTAAGCAACAGTGATGCTTGCCCACTTTAACTATCAATCAACTACATATTTGGGTAGCATGGTTGTAATAGAGATAACTAAAACAGGTTTAAAAACATTTCTCATTACTTTAAATAAAATAAACACATTAAATGGATTTTTTTTTTTCATTTTACTTCAGCAAGCTTTTAATTTAACTTGATGGACTAATACAATCTATGAAAATGAATAAAAACTGTAAACATAAAAAACTGAAAATATTAAAAATGACAAAATTATTACAGCTTTAACTAAAATGCAAAACAAATTTCACTATTATTTATTATATAAAATTATTATAGTTTCTCAATGATACTAAAATAACACAGTAGGGCAGCACATCCGCAAAATGTTGATAGGCATCGTTCATTTAACGTTATATTTGTAAAAACATTAATTTATATAAATCTCTATAGATTGTTGGTTTATTTGAGACGAGTTTTGTTTACATAAAATATGTTAACGTGCGTGTGATTTGGAGCTTTTTTGCTGCATTAATGTTTAAAAATGACTTTTCTCTGCATCACCGGTTGTTGTTATTATTATTAGCTAGCATAGCTAGTTGGCTAACTAGCCTCTACTTAAGCTCAGATGAATTAAATAAATCGAGTCTTCAATTCAAAAGTTTATTTATATAAATGTATATCTATCTGTTTGTATTTTTTAGTAACGTTCGTGCGGGTAAAACACAAAATTCCCACTTACCTAAATTAGTCCCCCTTTTCTTAACTCAAACGCTAACTCCACCACAAACGTTGGTTTGATTGGCAGTTCCTTGGTGGTTTTGATTGGCTTGTGGGTTTTAGTAGGCGGGGCGAACGGCAACGTGCTTCGTTTGCATTGCGCATGACTGGAAATAAAGTTGTTATTGGTTATTATGGACTACTTGAAGCCGCATTCCAGCTCTGATTAGAGCATTTGTCCATTTTCTGTCATGACTACAAAATTGTATTCAAGTGTATTGTTTGGCTACTAATTATGGAGTAGGCTTAAAATCAATACATTATTCGTATTTTCGCACTGGCACCCTTCATTATCACCAACCACCCAACTTATCTACAAGTCAACTACAACTTATGTCTCTCTCACATAAACGACTAGCATCTTTCATCTACTTTATTATAAGGTTAGTGTTCAATCCTCAGAATTGAATGTTTTAGATTTTTTAAGGTAATAAAAATGATTTCTTTTATTCACTCGAGTATTATTCAATATTATTCACGATTGGCGATAATATCTGCAGGTTCATTCAGAGATTCCTTCAAAAAATACTGATTCATCCAAGTTAAACAAGTCTTTATGAGACTCATTGAATCAGCAGTTGAAATTATTTCTTATATTAGAATACAAACACATGTTTAGGTAGCAAACAAAGACTTTTATAAAATGATAAAGATCACATCTCAACCCATTAAAGTAAAGGGTCAATATTATGATGTATTCTAGATAGATTATTTTCAAAATCATTTTGAGGGTTTAGAATGCACAATAGCTTTCCTTTCTCTTAGAAGTGGATTCACCTTTAAATGTTAGTAATTGTTAGTATGTTGTTAGTAATTGTCCAAAGAACTAAACTGAGAGTTAGCTATCCAAAACATTCTAGTTTTTCTACTTTAACCTTAAGACAAATGTATTTAAAATGTTTGTGTGACCTTTTAAATTCTGCGTGCACCACATATACAGATGCTAACACAATGATTTAATTTAATTTAATTTGGCGAAATTTACACAGTTAATTATTTCTAAGCAGAGATTCTGTAAAATGAAGAGTTTGTGCCACACACAATTAATAAATGTTGTTCATTGACCTTTAATGTGCTTACCAATTAAGAAAAATAGTTAGGAAGAAATATTAAATATATTTAATGTTAATATAGATTATGGAGATTTTATATTTAAATAAATCTGAAAAGTCATTGAAAGCAAAAAAAAAAGCAAAAAAAAAAAGAAGCAAATTATAAATAAATTGAATTATATTGTAATTGCCATTACAAAAAGTGCTCTTGTCAATTCCTGTTGTGTGAAATTTAGGGATGGGCAACGAATAATCGCATCCAAAATAAAAGTTTGTGTTTACATAATATATGTGTGTGTGGTGTGTATAATTATTTTGTATATATAAATACACACACATGCATGTATATATTTAAGAAATATTTGCATGTATGTACTTTATATATATTTATACATAATTAATGTTATGTATAAATATAAATATTTGATATTTTAAGCACATAACACATTTTTCTTAAATATATACATGCATGTGTGTGTATTTATATATACAAAATAATTATACACACCACACACACATATATCATAAACACAAAATTATTACACTGGTTTGCAGTAAGATTTTACACCAAACAAAGAAAAAAGGAAAAACACAAAATCAGAATAAATTTTATTATAATTTTGTTTATTATTTTACCTAAATCACATTTTAAAATTCATTTTTCCATGTTTTCCATTACTGTGGGGACCATAATAAGTTATATGTATTCTCATAATAAATTCTATAAAGGAAAAAAAAATTACACAAATAATATAAAAAAGTAAAATATAAAGCAAAACTATTCATATAGTTATGTAATAGATATTCTCATATGGTTTAATTCTGAATTAAAACACAAATTGCCATATGCCACTTTCCACATTTATTCACTTCCTAGAATGTATAATTTCCACGAACACCTGCCTGCTCTCCTCTCGAAAAAAGCGTCAGCTAGAGATTAAAACTGTCACATCCTAAGCATGAAGAGAGACTAAAATTAATTATAGTCAGGAAGGCCAAGTTAATTAAAAGGGGCTCGATGATGTTCAAGTCTCTCGTGGGAAGGCAGTCATTTGGCCAGTATTTCTGGTTATGCGCTGTTGTGTATGTTTATTCCAGCAAAGCCTGCAGTGTTCACCATCCAAGATGGCTGCGGGTGAAAGCAATAGCCGATCCTCGTGTCTAAACTTGTCTAATTCGGGGCCTCTTGGTAATGCACCGCCGAGCAACAGCGCCCATTCTTCACCCGCGAGCAACGGGGGAACCATGGGTGCAGCCGGGGGGATCAACCGGAGTACGGGGAACTCGAACCCCCAGTCAGGGCCTGAAAACGGCGGAGGCGCCGAGTCTGCGGTGAGGAGCACGCCGAGCGCACAGAACCCTTCGCGGCAGCCGGTCGGTCAGAGCGGAGCGACTTCAGGCGCTGCGTCAAACATGACGGCGACATCATCATCATCCTCCTCATCATCCTCATCCGCGTCTACCGCATCCGCAGACGCGTCCGCCGCCGTGCCCTCGCTTCCCAGCAGCCCGGCTTCGGTTTTGGTTTACCGAGAGCCGGTCTACAACTGGCAAGCGACAAAAAGTACAGTGAAAGAAAGGTTTGCATTTTTGTTTAACAACGAAGTGCTAAGTGACGTCCATTTTTTGGTTGGGAAGGGAATGGGAGTGCAGCGCATTCCAGCGCACAGGTAGGGATGAATAGCGGTATGTTTATATGTTTCATTAGAGTCTTATTTTTGTATATTGCTATACAAAGCTTATGCCAAACTCTTCCGCTCGATTAATAAATTAAAGCATTTAATACGGCGAGGATAAATCCATATTTAATCCTCAACTGGCCGTGTTTACAGCCCGATCCCGTTACTCTTCGCAGATTTGCTCTCGCTGTGGGAAGTGCCGTCTTTGATGCCATGTTCAACGGTGGCATGGCAACAACGTCGACCGAAATTGAACTGCCAGATGTGGAACCGGCTGCATTTCTAGCCCTTCTCAAGTAAGAAAGGGCCGCGTAATGCTTCGCTGCACGCATAATGCTCTGTCCTGCTCTTCTGTGTGTTGACCCCTGTTGTCGTAACGTCCTTCAGGTGCCCTCTGCCATTGAACTGCATTTCGGCAGACCCTTACAAACGTTTATCATGGCATTATATAATACACCAGTGTTTCCACCGATATATCACACAGTTACTGTTAATCTCCTACAACCATGCGAGAAGCTTTTGGGTTATTTGTCTTTAGTTTTAAACTATTGTGGCTGTAACTATGATAATTTGGTGGAAATCATTACCATGGAAAATGTTTGTGAAGGGAAAATGAACCACACTGTGGACAGAAGTAGTCTCATGCCACTATTAAACAGGGATCAATATATGTATATCTCTATTAGTCTATTTATATCTGTCTGCCCTATGTTCTGATCGATACAGGCTTAGTCTGTTTATTGTTTTGACTGTCTGTCTGTCTGATGGCTTGGTTATGTCTTTCTGTGAATCAAATTGTTTTTTTCCCTTTTGCAAATACAGATTTTTATACTCTGATGAAGTGCAAATTGGACCGGAGACCGTTATGACCACACTGTACACAGCCAAAAAGTACGCAGTACCTGCACTCGAGGCCCACTGCGTCGAATTCTTGAAGAAAAATCTACGTGCTGACAATGCGTTTATGTTGCTTACCCAGGTAATCACAGGGGTTTTGTGTCTGAGTCATGTTCACCCTGGAACTGACATATTGAACGCCACCTTTGTTCAAGGTGGGCCCACGGCCGTCTTGAGTCCCGCCATGTTTGACAGCTCCCTTTCTAATTCTATCAAACAAAGCCTGGTGCTTGCTGAGTGTGTTTGTTGTCTGCTTTTTGTGCACAATCTTTTATAGATTACACGAAAACATGTTTCCTTTTGCTTTCAGGCACGGCTTTTTGACGAGCCCCAGCTGGCTAGTCTCTGCTTAGAAAATATCGACAAGAACACGGCTGATGCACTAGCCGCCGAGGGCTTCACAGATATTGACCTTGGTATTGCTCTTAAGGGCTTGCTCAAATATCACAACAAAATACAATCAGAAAAGGGAGTTAGAAATAGAGCGTTTTTTGTTCCCTCCTGTGCAGACACGCTCATGGCAGTCCTGGAGAGAGACACGCTGGGTGTACGGGAAGTGCGTCTCTTCGTGGCTGCGGTTCGTTGGGCGGACGCTGAGGCCCAAAGGCAACAGTTACAGCCCACGCCGGAGAACAAGCGTAGAGTGTTGGGAAAATCGCTTTCCCTTATTCGCTTCCCACTCATGACTATTGAAGAGTTTGCGGCAGGTAATTTCCATTGGTTTTTACCTTGATGTCGGTTTACCAACTAATAAAAGTATTTGTATTGTGCCAATTATGACATTATGAAACAAAATTTCGTGACTAGTGGATTTGCAGTATTTCCCTTGACTGTCTAAGGCAACCTTTTTGTCATGAAGTGTCATTTTTAAGTTTCTTACTTAATCACCCCCACCCCATCCCATATATGAATATGTTAGTAGTTATTTAACCACTGCGCTCTTTTACCGGTAGGCGTGGACTCCTAGGGCAGCGAAGCAAGTGCATTCTGGAAGTTGTCGTCTTTCATCCACATAAGCCAAAAATACATTATTTACATTTCTCAGTCTAGAAAGCTCCAAATTCAAAAATAATTTCACATTGCTTCTACATAAATGACCCATGTTAAATACACATTAATCTTTCCAGAGGTGAAGTATCCCTTTGTTAAAAATACGCAAATTTGTGTGTCATGTCTTAAAGTGACAGCTGCCTAATAAACCTGCTGCCAATATGATATCAAAATGGCAGTTTTTTCCGATGGTATTTGTCAATATAATGGCCAGTGAAATACTGAGTGGGTCAGAGAAAACATATATTGACCAGCTACACATGAACAGAGTTCAATATACTTTGTTGAATATCTCTGAAATGTATAGCATTGACTATGTACAGCTGAACAAGGTGTCCGTCAGTAACTTGTGTGCATGTGATTGCGCAGTGGTCGCGCTAATAGTTCTATCAGAGCTGTGTGCTTTCATTGAATTAATAAAACAAGCTGTGTTACAATGAGGAATGATTATCTCAAAATGTAGATCTATGTGCAAGTACGAGGTATGAATGAAATGCATTTACCTCTCTCTATTGGTCACGCGCCAGCGATTACCCCTCCGCTTGCTAAAGGATGCCGACTGCCGGTCTTAGCTAACAGAATTCCTGAGTTTCAATAGCCATAGCACTAAACCTTGTGTATGTGTGCGATAGGTCCGGCTCAGTCTGGTATACTCACAGACCGGGAGGTGGTGAGTTTGTTCCTGCATTTTACAGTCAATCCGAAACCACATGTGGAGTTTATTGACCGGCCGCGCTGTTGCCTCCGTGGGAAAGAGTGCAGCATTACACGTTTCAGTCAGGTGGAGAGCCGCTGGGGCTACAGCGGAACCAGTGACCGCATTCGGTAAGCGTGTGTTTTTAAAACCATCGACTGAAAATGATGTTGAAAGGGACCTTGTGAACCAATTTTATTTATCTGATATAGGGGAAATGCTAATAACTGTTGTGCGCAGGTTTTCGGTGAACCGCAGAATATTTGTGGTGGGATTTGGGCTCTATGGGTCCATACATGGTCCAACTGATTATCAAGTTAACATTCAGGTGAGATGCAAGCAATTTCTATAAATGTTGGTTCTTGGCTAGAATAGGCTGCAATAAAAAAAGCTGATTTTTATGATGCAAGTCTTGCTGTGCAATGATTTTTGTTTTTTGTGCTTAAAGTTTTGTATTCAGAAGTGTGAAAATGTGGCGGTAGCCAAGTGGTAATGGTGCATGTTTTCCTATAATGTAGATCATACATACAGACAGCAACACAGTTCTCGGTCAGAACGACACAGGCTTCAGCTGCGATGGAACAGCCAGTACCTTCCGAGTCATGTTCAAGGAGCCTGTGGAAATTCTTCCTAGCGTCAACTACATTGCCTGCGCCACCCTCAAGGTAAAACAGACTCAGAATTAGAGTTTGCTTGTCTATAAGCTTTTAAGTAATTTATGTGCAATTATGCTATTATAAATGCCACATGCCACCGACATCAAATCATGGTTCATTGTGCCGAAATCCAGTTATTTCAATAGGAATCTGTGTGAAGGGGTGTTCGCATGTGGGTGGATGATGTCCCGAAGCATATTTTGCATTGGGTTCAAGTTTGCCAAGCGAATTTGCAGTGTTGTGATCCCTTAACCCCTTTGTTACTAAAGAATAAGCTTAATTACGAAGAATAATTCAAAATATACTTAATTTAATCATTCATATGAATTTTAAATTAACTTTTGATGGGTTCATGCTTTTGCAGGGACCAGACTCTCATTATGGGACCAAGGGGATGCGTAAAGTCACACACGAAGCCCCCGCTACTGGTACCAAGACCTGCTTTACATTCTGCTACGCTGCAGGCAACAACAATGGCACTTCCGTAGAGGATGGACAAATCCCAGAGGTCATCTTCTACACATAATGACCAAGCAGAATCATCTCATAATTGAGGACTATTGCATTACATTTTGTGGCCAATTCACTGGTCTCTTATGTAGACCGGCGACCAAATACTGATCTCTCATTTCTAAAGGCTTTTTGGTTTGAAGATTTGAAGCATGAGAATTCAGTCCTTCAAAGTGTACTTAGGGTACAGTTTCTGTTTTATCCCAAGTAGCACCTCATAGTACCACTTCGATGTTATGACCAGCCAATGTCATTGCTAATTAATGAACAAATAGCTGAACTCAGTCATTGCAATGATCTACTACAGGTACAGTTCGGTAACTCTAAAGAAGGCAACTTTCTTCCATTTGTCCGTTTATTTGAATGTTGACAACAGGTGTTTCTTTTGATCCTATTTTTGACCCTTGATTGTTCAATGATTATCAGTCCTTCAAATCGCACTGATGCACTTAAGCTCCAGGCGCAACAGCAAGTTTTGGGAAAGTACACTACATCTTGATTAAGACTTTAAATCAGTGTAAAATTGACTGTTATGTACCTGTTTTGAGTGGCCTGCACCCCTTGATAGAGGTGAAACTTAATTTCTTTGATGGCAGTGTGAATAGTAGATGTTTATGTTTTACCATAGTTGCCCATCTTGTTAATAGCGATAAACCAGAGCACTTGCATTCACGATGCCACTATGTATAAAATCTTTAAAGTATTGACTGCAGTGAGATACTGAACACATCTGTTACAGAATTTGCATATTTTCGTGAGATGTTGATATAAGGAAGATGAACAGGAAACAGCTTCTTGAATGTACCAATGCTTACTTTGTAAGCGCTGTAAATATAATGTCTTGTTTCTGTATGTTTAATTAAAGTCTGCACCCCTAGTTTTGGTCACAATTTATGCAGAATGCACAATAGCCAATACTAACAACTTAATAATTGGACGTAGCAGTTGCTTATGCAAAACTTGGTAGAATGCTCTGATGACTTGGTCTTTACTGAGCAAAGTAAAAAGTTGAATCTTGAGTTTCTTAAAAGGCTGTAG
The DNA here is from genome assembly GCF_016745375.1 of Pimephales promelas. The sequence goes on from NW_024121466.1 coordinate 4,587,962, forward strand.
GTCTTTTGGCCCACAAAGTCAGACTGCTTTGAAACTAAAGCACCTGTCATGTTCGCCGATTTTTGTTCCAATGACATTTTAATATGTACTAATAAAGTGATTGCCATGTGGTTAAAGTTGACATGCAATCTGTCAACTTTGAGTAATAGACAGCATGTTTTAACTGGCACAAAAAAGGGCAGGATAGAACTGCAGTACTTAAGTTCAACCAGCTTATTGAATCCTACTGTATACAAAATTCTTGCATCAAATGAAAAGAACCAGACTGAAATCCTAGTGCATTAATTTAAAAAGTAAACTGAAGACAGCTTATAACCCTGAATATAGAAATACCCACAAAAATGAGTGATTACACATACTTTTTCACTGCAGCATTTAAAAACCACTTAAAGAAAAAAAAAAAGAGACATTGAATTGCTTATCAAATATGCTTTATATTTCATTCTTTTGAGTCAAAGGCTTCCAAATTTCCAGAAATACATTAACTTGTAGGTAGATTGCTAATTTTTTTTTTATTACAGCAAGTAGAGAATATCCATGTTAGTATACAGGTCATGTACACAGTACATAAATTGTAAAATATATAGTATAAACATACATTTTCCAATTCATTACATTGAGTTTTAGCACAAAACATCAACTTGAAATTCCACTAGGAACTGAGAAAAGCCACCATTAGCCTGCTGGTCCATAATAAAGACGCATGCATAGTGCATCTTAAAAACAATGGTCATTTTAATGTTTTAATTCATGTAAACAATCTCCTAGTGTTCTTGTCTGATCCTCTTTATGAGGGAAAAATAGGAATGTAAATCTACAATTTGTCCAAGTAGTTGTCTAAAGCTGGAATGCCTTCTTTGAGCCCTTTGCGTTTTCGTGTGTCAGCCACAACCTGGGCAGGCTTAGTGTTAGCTTCCATGGGGTCTCCAGGCAGGATCTGCCAATGGTCAAACACGCACTGTGGGAAAGCCTGGCCAGATGTGTTGGAGCGAAGGTCAGCTGTGAAACCTGTATAAAGATGACAGTTAAGTCTTTGCAACTTAAAAAGCATTGAAGAGAGAAGACAACAAAAAGGTCTTTATGCTTCACTCACCAAATGACTCGTTGACAGGCAGGTAGGCTTTAACCACAAACATAGGTGTTCCCATAACCTGGGACTCCTCAAAAACAAGCCCACGCTTCCTGTTCAGTACACCATAGATTCCACCAACAACTGACTCTGGGCACTGTAGTTGGATGGAAGTAAGGTACAATTATGACAAGTCCAGTACAGACCAAAAGGAAAACTAGGCTTTTAAATGTTTGAACTCCTTGCATACCTGAATCTCCACCAGGTACACTGGCTCAAGAAGCCTGGGCTCAGCTGTGAGTTGACAGGCATAAAGCACTCTGCGAGCTGTGGGAATGATCTGGCCACCACCACGGTGTATTGCGTCAGTGTGCAGGGTCACGTCATGAACATCAAAACGAACCCCACGCATGTTCTCCTCGCACAAGACTCCCTAAAAAGCAGAACACTTTTAGAAACCGCAATATGACTTAACTAAACCAAGAGTGTCTTGCTCCAGGAGGGCCATCTTCATGCTGAATTAAACACGAGCTAATCAAGGTCTCCAGGACCTTCAAGTACTAAGATGATGTACAGGAGCAAAACTCAAGAAGTTGGCCTTCAAATGGAGGACACTTTTGATTAAAAACATATGGCATTTAAATTAACTTTCATACCTCTTTAGTGGCCCATTGAAATCCCGCCACCACACTATCCTTGATCTCATTCAAGTATTGGACTCCCTTGGTCACATCCACCAAGAGGTTGGGCCCAGTTCCATCAGGGCCAAAGCACCAGATCTTACGAGCTTCTGTGACTTCCCACTCGTACTTATCAGCAAGGTAACGGGCACGGGCCTTCATCTCCTGCCTGGCAGTGACCTCGCCCTTATCAATATCTTCAGGAAGACCCTCGGACAGAGGACGGGCTTTCATGAAGAGACGATTGTGCTTATTTGGGGACTTAGAAAGGCACATTTGTTTGGACTCATCACTGACAGTCTCTCTGTAAGAGACAACTGGATCTGATTTCTGCAAAGCAGGACCAGCAGCTTATTAAATACTGTATGAATCTTATATTGCTCCAATTGTGCAACTCAAAATAAGTCAATGGTACCTTGAGGGGAATGCAGGCATGGTCCTCTTCAAGGTCTTTCAGACAAATCTCCAAATGAAGCTCACCAGCTCCAGCAATGATATGCTCACCAGACTCCTCAATGATGCACTGCACCATGGGATCTGACTTGGCCAGACGCTTCAACCCTTCCACCAGTTTCGGGAGGTCAGCAGGGTTCTTGGCCTCTACAGCCACTCTCACCACAGGACTGACACTGAACTTCATCACACGCATATTGTGGGCTTGCTCGAAAGTTGTGATTGTTCCAGTCTTTACCAAAAACTGATCCACACCTACCAGACCCACAATGTTACCACAGGGCACATCCTCAATAGGCTCGACATAGCGGCCCATCATCAGAATGGTCCTGAAAGACAAAAACAGCCACGTCATTTCAACTCTTAACTATAGTTTTTTTTTCAGTGACAAAAGAGTTGCTCGTTTAAAAAAAGAACGCAAAAAAAAATGAACACAAACCGTTGAATGGGTTTGATGTAAAGATCCTCCTTTTTCCCAGGAGTAAAGTTTGGCCCCATTATGCGAACCTTCAGGCCAGTGGACACAGAGCCAGAAAAGACACGACCAAAGGCATAGAAACGACCTTTGTCAGTGGTCGGAACCATCTTCGAGATGTACATCATGAGAGGTCCTTTGGGGTCACAGTTCTTGATGCCTGAGAAAACCGAAGATTCAGACTAGAACCAACCTTGAAAATTGTTCATTCTAACAGAAATGTGATCAGATTCTAGCACAACATACCCATGGCAGCCTCATCATCTCCAGGTCCTTCATAGAGCAGCTCACAGCGGTACTTCTGAGCAGTAACTGGTGAGGGCAAGTGGATTGTGATCATCTGAAGTAAAGCCTCTCCTGCCGGCAGCCAGCGACGCATCACAGCCTTTAGCAGGGGTTTGCCCTCCTTCTCCTTGTCTTCAACATCTAGCTTAATGTCAAGCTTCTCAATTAGCTTAGCAATTTCCTCCTTCTTGAAGTTCATGACGGCATCAAATACCTAGTGGGAATATTTAAAAGCTCCGTATCATTTCTATATGCACATGGCAGACAAATCTATGTACAGTTAACAGCCATATCAGACTGAGAGTTTTCATCAAGATAATCAGGTCAAAGTGAAGAATTATTAAAATCATCATTAATGGCTTGAACAACAAATACAACATTGCCACTCAGAGCAGATTACTCACTTTAAAGATTGGGTCCAGGATCAGTTGAGCAAAAGTCCTGGGAAGCTTCTTGCCATCTGGTGAGGTGGCAGACTTGCTGAACTTCCCAGAAGCAGGGTCAAAATACCTGCAAGCAATGGCCACAAGTGTTACATAAAGAAAAACTACATTTCATTAAGTTGTGTTCTGTTGCGTCCTCCTTTCACACCTGTCTCCCCAAAGCTTCTTCATCATGTCCTCCACCTTCTTGCAACGCTCAGCTGGCCCCAACTGAGCTTCACCCTTGGCAGCAAACTTCATCACGTACATTTCAGCAAACTGCTTCAAAGTGAAGGCCCATCCATGCAGTCCAGATCCAAAGCCAACAGTACCAACGACTGGATCAATCTAAGAGCAGCAAGATGATTTAGAAATATTTAGGACAGTCAATCTTAAATTCAACCCATCGATATCACAGAAGTTGCTCTTTTAAATTTTTAAAGGCCCATGAACGAGCCATGAGGCACTCACCATAATGCTGCCCATGGGTCCATGCTCATCCTCGCCATAGGTGGAGATGATCACGTTGACATTCTCAACAATGCGCTGGAAGGTCTGGTAAAGCTCTTCAGGGCCCAGCTGCAGCTCCAGAAGTGCACGGTCCATCTTGTTCATCATCAATACTGGCTTTATCCTCTCGCCAATGGCTTGTCGGAGCACAGTCTCTGTTTGCACGCACACACCTGCAAGGGCAGCGATTTGACATTTCAATACATATATTCCACAGATTCAAGCAACATTTCAGAATGCCAGTGATTAGTCCTCTAACATCTTCTACCCCAGTGTTTCCCAACCCTGTTCCTGGCGGCACACCAACACTGCGTGTATTCTTTGTCTCCCTTATCAAACACACCTGACTCAACCCATCAGCTCATAATCAGGTGGGTTAATGAGCTGATGGGTTGAATCGGGTGTGTTTGATTAGGGAGACAAAGAAAACACGCAGTGTTGGTGTGCCGCCAGGAACAGGGTTGGGAAACACTGTTCTACCCTACCGTCTAGCATTACCAAAACACCACCATTTTAACGTCACAATGACAATTTATGTACTTACCAGACACACAATCTACCACCACCAATGCTCCATCTGTGACACGCAGTGCAGCTGTAACCTCTGAAGAGAAGTCAACGTGCCCAGGGGAGTCAATCAGATTAATGAGGAAGCCTAAACCATCTTTGCATTGCTTAATGAAGGCCATATCATTGTCACTGAGCTCATAGTACAAGGAGATGGCACTGTGGGGGGAAAACAAGGATGAAATCAATTTCTCATAGTGTTCACGCTCACAATTCTCAATTTGTACATTAGGATTTAGACATTTAGGTAACAAATGTTAAAACTCACGAGGTCTAGAATGAAAACGTTTAATACTCACGTGGATTTGATGGTGATGCAACGCTCCTGCTCATCCTTCCTTGTATCCGTGAATCGGGTCTCACCAGCACGGGCTGAGGCGATGATACCAGCTTTTGACACCAGCGAGTCAGTCAAAGTGGACTTTCCGTGATCGACGTGCGCAATCACAGACATGTTACGGATGTTAGACTTCTTGTCCATGATGCCACGGATCTGGTCTACAGTGAAGTTCACCTAGGGATGTGAAAACAGGTAAAATTTTAGACAAGGTACATTTTTTAAATAAGGATATTTTCCTAAAAGGGTACTCAGTCCTAAACACATTAGTTTTGGATGATATACCGACTTACCAGCCAAAATGAATTAACTTAAACAGTAAAGCCATGTGATTTCATTCCTTAATTGCATCACAGCATGTGAAATAATACTTGCATTCGTATAATAGTCTCTGCGGTCCTCAATCCTACACATTTCTAAGTAGTGGCTTTTGTATCAGTAATATGTTTGTTTACATGCACTTTTATCATGGTGTTTTTTAAAGTGACTTAGCTAATAGCCCATGTGATCTCTAAAGTGTGGCATCAATGAGGGGATATTGAAAATAAAATTCCAGATGACTATATAACAGTTATTCACCTTAAACAAGTCTACATTTACGCATTTCTAATAGTTTAATAAAAATTTACTTGCAAAATCAAAAAACACTTAATCTACAAGGCATTACTGCAGAACAACGTGTCACTTTGGGGATGTATTACAAAAAACACTTTGTTTCACCGTTTTACTGACACCATTTGAACAAAGCAAAGAATCAGTAAAGCTGACGAAGTAAGCAAAGCAGCACAATGGGGGAAAAGTGAAGTGATCGAATGGTATAGGTTCACAATTTCTCTACAAGCTAACAATGACTTAGAAATTATCAATTAATTTACTAATTCTTTACATAAGTAACTGTCCATATAATTTTCTTAACTAAGCAGGACTTGAATGAAATGAGCCGCTTCTGAAACACTCAACATGTGAACAGCGTCCTTACTCTTAAGTCAAATTCAGTGACACCAAGCATTCAAATCGTAACAAAATGTTAAACTTTAGAAGGTTATTAACGCAGAAATTGAACATTATCATATATCGACTTACCATTTTGCCTGATGTTTTTGGATTCGTTTAACAGCGAACCCAATTCTTTTACAGCACCAACCACGTTGGGACACAGGCAGGAAGAGACCGATGACGTCAATTTTCATAAATATATATCAAGCGCGCGCCGTACGTACGTAAGTAGAGTGGGCCTACGTAATGACGTTTGGGGCATTTCTCAAATTTAAAGGTGTCTGTTGATCTTTCCCTGACAAAAATGACAGAAAAGTGATTTTATTTTAATGGTCGTTCGAAATGGAGTTTTAATGACCCGTGCTGATAATTAAATCGAGCGGCAGGGTAACAGTTATACAATACCGATAAAATACAATTTATTTCTCAAATGACATGCTAGCTACTCATGAAATGGCTACAAAATATTGTTGCTTTTTTTATACACCCATAATTCATTATATGTAACGTTATATATGGAAATTTATCATTTAAATGTTTTGCTCAAACTGTTTCCTTCATATTTCGGCCTATTCAGAATAAAATTGGCATTGAACAGAAGGTGGCGCATCAGTACATTCACTGTTGTCATGCAAGTCTTGCATTCTGTTTTAAACTTTTTTTTCAACAAAACACACTTGTAACCTGACATATCGAAAAATACAAATGATCCACATGGGCCTAATGCTCTCAGAAATCCATAGCACCATAAATCAATGCATTTTTAACATAAGGTCACATTGAAGAAGAGGAAAAATGAAATATATATATATGAAGAGTTCAGATGCAAAAGCCTCCAAATGCCATTTGAAATTTTCTTCTAAAATGACCATTTTTATCAAGCTTGTATATTTGAGTTCAGTAATTTCACTTAAATGGCAATGAAGATTACCTATTAATTGTCATTTAAGTGAAATTACTGAACTTAAATATACAAGCTTGATAAAAATGGTCATTTTAGAAGAAAATTTCAAATGGCATTTAGAGGCTTTTGCATCTGAACTCTTCATATATATATGAAGAGTTCAGATGCAAAAGCCTCTAAATGCCATTTGAAATTTTCTTCTTTAATGATGATTTTTATCAAACTTGTATATTTAAGTTCAGTAATTTCACTTAAATAACAATTAATAGGTAATTATCATTGCCATTTAAGTGAAATTACTGAACTTAAATATACAAGTTTGATAAAAATCGTCATTAAAGAAGAAAATTTCAAATGGCATTTAGAGGCTTTTGCATCTGAACTCTTCATATATATATATATATATATATATATATATATATATATATATATGACAGAAAAGGGTATAGGCCTATGTGTATTAAAATAGAAAAAGGAATTTATTTATTTGTAAATGTCCATAATGCTCTACGTCTTTATGTCTGCCTTGAAATCTGTGATAAGGTTTCTTTTCAGACCATTTACATTTGTGTGTACAACTTACCAATAAATAATTAAAGATTTAACATTAAAATGTGACTCTTGACTATATCTTTTTGTCGTTATAAAAATAGCATCACTTTATAGCCAATGTTAATTTTCATTGCACTTAACATATTAAATAAATGTACCACATCAATCCAAACACTTTTTACATACATAAATACATACATACATACATACATACATACGTTAAAAAATAGTTTCAATTTTATAAAAATACACAATATTCAGAAAGATCAGTTTTATATCTTTTAGGAATTGGTTTGTTTAATAAATGATATGTATAATTTTAAAGTATATTTAATTAACTGTATTATTGATACAGTATTTGTTATTATTATAGTCCAAATCAATCTCCAATAGTCTCAAAATGGTTACTCCTTTTATTAACCCATCGTTAGGGCCAATTGTTGATTGATTTATTCTTAGTTTATTGACCTCAAAGTCACATCTAAAAAAAATGTTTATACCACCGTTTTTTTTTTCTTCTTCTTTTTAAGTATTGGAATTATATACCATCTCTTATCTTCATGCTTAATGTAAGTTCAACATGAAAATTGTATTAGAAGAAAAAAAAAAATCAGAGCTCCTTGATTTAATTAATTAAATGAAAATACTTCCATTTGTGAGGCTTGGTTTTTCCATATGAAGTTAAATAAAAAAATTTTTTAAAGAAAATAATGCACTATAATTACACTAGAAGTAATTTTAGAATACAATTTCCCTTTAACATCATGTCATGGCTATCATTACATTCTTATTTCTTTACCCTCAATGAGGGCATTGGCTCAGAAGAAGGCGACATTTTCCTTGCCTTCCTGCCTCTTCAATCTGTGGCCACAGTTTTATTTGTCATCTCTTTGTATTTTGTTTTTAAGTCTTCGCCAAACTTCTTTGTTTTGAGGAATTACGAATTCTTTGCACATTTCCATACCCCTTTCTTTGGTCAATCTGCATGGATGTAAATCTTGTTATCAAGTTTTGCCATCTTCTCTCCATCCGATCCTATAGCTTACGTTGATTTGGGAGTGAAGATCCTCTTCGGGGTTTTGAATGAATGCCTTACAGATGTCAATCATGTTGTTTAAGGCCTTTTCCTTCCTGTTCTTGTAGGCCATACAGCCTCAGGTTCCATCTTTCTGTGATACCGCTGTAAATTTCACAGTTGTATAATTGGGACAGTATGGAATTCTCGGTAGAGGCGAGAGATTCTAAATGGGATGTAAATCAAATATTTGAAAGATCATATGCGATTAGCATTATTGTGTTCATGAGTTTTGGATGGGATTAAGTCAGTGAAATCTACAGTGCTATTATTACATTTTTTACTCTAAGATATTTTGACCTATTTATGAAAATATTGCTGTCTCTATGCTACTGTCAGAGTAATAACATTTATGATGTAATAAAAAGTTTAAAAATAGGCTGGTTGGAAACATTAAAATAAATGATTAAGTTGTCATTTTTAAAGTTGACTTTTTTGGAAAGGATGTAAACACACAAGTTTTGTCCTTTTTGTCATCTCAGACATCTTATTCATCAATGCCCCGTAAACATTTTAAACTCACGTAGAACCGGACCTGTCTGAAAGATTCACATTCAGTGTCAGTCCTGTAACCCGCAAAAGCTGCTAGATAACAATGTTACACCTGGAATGAATATGGAATGACGATTCAGCAGATTGCAGTTTGGCTCGGGTCATGCGTTTCCTTTGAAGCCAAAAGCATCAGAGCAGCTTGATGTATGCACTCAACTATGACAGATTTTGCACTTCAGAGCAAGAACGTTTCATTTCTGAACACTTTGCGCTCTATTTTTGTTTGTCTGGGGGCTATTCTGTACAGCTCCAGGTTCGAGTGGCTGGCACATCCAGATGGCTACAGCGCCCGCCGATTGAATATAAATGAGAGAAAATTGGTACACAAATGCCTTTGAGCTCTTACTGTGTATGTGACAACTTGTTAAAAAGACATCTGAGGTTTGCAACAAGTCAAGGTCAGGGTTACTGAATACAACCATTTTGAACTTAACAGAGACAAATGCTTTATTTTTTACAGTTACACAATATTAGACACCAAAACAGATTACTAGATTTTTACAATTAAGTTAAGACATTCAGTAAAGTTAACTAGTTAGAATCAATGTTGGATTTTAGAGTGTAGAGATAAAGGAAGTCAGGATATATTGTTTCTTCACCATTTGGGTTTACCACATCATGAGCAAATGGTCATCAATTGTAGACAACTTCATTAACATACAGACAACAAGATCAACTTCATTTACATTAAGAGTGGTAAACTGTAGGATAAAAGTTTTAAGATTTGGATGTTCTGGGTTCATTCTGACGCCAGTCATCCCAAAGTGCTTCATGCACTTTTCCACTGCTATGCTGTAGTAAACTTTTGAGATATTTGACGTCCACATAATTTTTTATTACATTTATATACACTGGTGTTTTTTAATACATTGTTGTTAAATTAATGTTTATTGCGTCATGTGTGTTACCCAACCCGATCTCACAGGAATTCATACGAATTTTACGAGGTGGCTAATTCGTAACAATTCATACGACCTCACTCGTACAAATTAGTACGATTTTACGAATTCATATGAATTCGTACGAATGACCTACCCCTGACCCCGCCCCTAAACATAACCGTCACGTGGGTTTGGACAAATCGTATGAATTCGTACGAGTGAGGTCGTACGAATTAGTACGAATTAGCCACTTTTTAATCACTCGTACGAATTCGTACGAATTGGTCGTGAGATAGGGTAGGTGTTACCATGATGGTGTTTGTATGCAGTGTGCACCTTCAATTTGTAGTATTTTTGGAAATTTCATCGCTATAATCAAAATTATTCAACTCCCATTGCATTTGTGAAGGGTGATAACGTCAAACCTTGTCATTTTAGATATTTCATGTGTTCTAGCTCAAGCACACCTGATTACAGTAATGAAACCCTTGATTAGTTGTATCAGGTGTGCTTGAGACAACACCTGTTTTGCAGATTTGTGCTGTTGTGAGGGATTCTATGGGCTCTATGGACGGCGGTAAAGGTTTAAGGATGCTCGATAACTACCGCCGATCGTGGAGTCCAATGTAATACCGAGAATTTATATCGAATTTTATACTCCATTGTTATACTAAAGAAACGTTAGTCACAAAAACAGATAAAACAGACACCTTCTTTTAAAAATTATATTAAATAAACATAACTATATATAAAATTGCATCTAAATGTATGTACGTTTCGTTTCAAAGTTACAACTGTACTTGTGATGAACTTTAATTAATCATGATTCATGTGGCTATCTTTTTGCCCGTCGTGTTTTTAATGTTGTCATGAAACGAAAATTGTGATTCTTTTGAGATACGCTACCTTCATCTGATTGATTTTGAATGTAGCTACTGTAAATGAATTCCTTGCTGTCTTTGATATCCCACAATCCTTTGCGTTTCATTCTGTGATAATGTTCCTATTTTCACATTTAACTTAATATATCAGGGCTCAACGTGAGGTTTGTCCTTAAGCTAAAAATAAAGATGGCATATGAAAATAGGGGTTGGTGTTCAGTTTGTGTGTAAATGTATGTTTTTGGGAAACTTTCCACTTTGATTTAATTTCTAGTGAGAAAATGGTATTATATTAACTTATCGTTCATTAAACCTTTAAGCTGCCTCAGAAATCAGTTTCGTGATGTACCGTGGATGCATTGTTACCAGTTACCACTCAGACCTAAACCTGTCACCACCACAGAGAGGAAACATCGTCACCACTCAGGGCTTAAACAGAGGGTTGTTTCACCAAGTCCGAGGTTATGCTGTGGCTCTACTCTCGACAGATTTTGGGAAAAGTTAAATTTATCAACTATTACCGATCGTCAGCGAGAAACTGGGGAGGCCAAAGGCCAGCGATAGTTGTGATTGTGTCCCCCTTGGTTGCAGCAAAACTCGGTCAGCCATGTTCACTCTGGTATTTTGCTCGATAACACACGTCAAAACCAAATGTGATTGGCTTATGGGTAACCAATGATTTTATACTTCAGACAAGCACCCCCATCCCCCGCTAGAAAGGAAACACTTTTCAGTTATACCATGTCTACGAAGCAAAGCAAAGTAGCAGAGTTTGGTATTATCAGGAATTGATTGGATGGTTGTGGTTCGCTGTTGCTGTGATCTCTGTCAGTGATGGGTTGTCCCGCTATTCTTGTAAAGCAGCAAATGTCCTTGTCTGAGTCATTAGGGCTTAATTGAAATGGAAAGGAAAATCTGCACAGCATATTCAAAGCCTCTTACCTTGCCATTGATTTTTGCCTAACTATGTCTCAAAAGGGCTTTAGTCTTAGTAAACAATGCTTTTATAAGGAAAAAAACATTGATGAAAAAGGAGAGGAAAAAAAAAAAATCCAGGATAACTTTCTGTCCTTGAGTTTTCCTTCAAACATTCCCTGAATGTTCTGCTGTAATTATGTCTCTTGTGGAGAGGTGCGTGAGAGAATCTTAAAAAGGGAGCTGGTGCTTTGAATCATGTGCCTGACAATGGTGGTAAGCACACGTACCTGAATCCAATGCTGCAATTGATCCCTGTTTAAAGTTTCCTGCATACAAATGACATTGTGCCTAATGGATGACTGCATCTGTGCTTGCTTACGAACAGCCAGCAAAGAAATGGTTTGGGTAAATTTCAGCAAAGTCTGTTTGATACACGGTAGATCTCTGAGAATGACAAAGGATTTTTTGATGCTACAGCCTACAAAATAGATGACTCCCTGTGAATCACGATAGCTTTCAAAGTTGGATGGGCCTGTTCAGCCTGATGAAAAGCCCTTCGGATAGGAGTAGATGGAGAAAGACACAGTGTGCCAAGATGAGATGATGTTTTTTTTCTTGTGTGACATACTGTACCTTTCAGAAATAGAGACGTGCAAGCAGTATAATGATATATTTTTAATATAAATACAAGACACAAAAGATTATAATTGATAATTAAAATGATTTAATAATAAAACAGTCTAGGTACATTTAATAATAAAATTATAATTGAAAATAAAAATTGTTCATTATTTATTTAATTTAAAAATAATGTATATTCATAACTCTAAACAGCTCAGATGTTAGGATGTTAACAGATCTTTACCATTTAAAAACAATAAATACATAAATAAATAAAATATATAATGTTTATTATGTATATTGTCTTTCTGGATTATCACAACTGTGTAAAAGGTCACATTACCTCAGACAGAAAGGAAAAAATAACCTTTGAACTATATGGATTAGGTGTTGTCCCATAACAAATGTCTGAAGTCTTTACTTGAAAGCGCATTGAAGCAACTTTGAGGAATGTTTTTTCCAGGGATAAGAAAGGTCAGGAAATCTTTATTTGCAAAAAACTGTACTTTCTTTTGGCAGTCTATGTAAAAAATAAAGATAAAAAGGTTGAGGTTGCATTTTTAATGCACCTAAGTCCAGTCTTTTTTTTTAATGGAGTCAATTATTTGAATGCAACAGATTTTTACAATGTTTGGTTGAAATATAAGCTACACTACTTCTCCAGGGTGTCCCACATTTTTTTTTTAATCTCACAAACCTATAAACAGCCAATCAAACGCAGCCCTGAGGATGATGACCTGATTGTTGCGTTGGAGTTCGAACTTTGTCCTTGGTGAGCAGAGGGACACAGACAGAGTCAGGACAACCTATTGGCAGATGTTTTGGTTTTGTCCCATTTAGACTGCGTTACCCCTGGACAGTAATGGAGCACTATTCAGACCAGGTAAGTCCTTATGTTTTGAAGTTTTATTAGTTTTACATGCTAGCAAAGAGAAAATAGTATTAAACGTAGTCTACCTTATCTAACCTCCTTGTGCAATATCTCACACAGAGCAAAGTTCAAAAAAAAGTTATCTTTTCCAACATTTGGTTGCTTTTAACTGTCTTTGGTGCTTTTATCCATTTTCTATTTTCCATTTCCATTGAATCCCACTGACAAGAGATGAATTAAACAGCAATTATATTCATTGTGTCATAGGGCGGTGAGGGGCTAGAACTCCTCGATTTGCTCTTCGATAAAAATGATGGTATCCTACGGCATGAGAATACAGGACAACAAAACCATCAGCTTTGGCCAGTTCAAGATCCCCATGTAAGTCGAAGTCGACAAAGTCCAGCTTCCTTTGAGTTTCTCCGAGCCATTTTCTCCATTTGCACACCATTTACCTTCTTTTATGGACAAAAATAGTTCTTCAGAATATTCTCTTTTGTGTTCTGCTGAGGAAATTATTTAATATCACACCTTCACCATTCCTGTATTTTCGATTGCCAGATGATGATGCCTGCCCAGGGAAACGAGGACTTCTTCAACGCACTTTTAGATGGGTGCGACTCTGTTTCGGGGTCTCCAGTTTGGTCGCCCTCTCCTAGCGACAGCGGAATCAGCGAAGACCCTCATTCGGATCACATCGACAGTCCGCCACCAACCGCAAGCCCCCCCGTGGAGCCTTGCGTCGTCATATCTCAGACGCAACACAATCTCGACACAAACTTCTCATTTGAATTCAGTGAGTATCAAGTATTCATGAAGCGAACCTAGATTTACACAGTAAACGCAGATGATTAGCCTCCCATTTATTAATTCACAGCATTGTGCGTTGCGTTGGTTTGGTAAACTTTCTGAAGATAAGCCCCTATTCCTGAGCTTTGTGAATCTTTCCATAAGCATACAAAGAAGGATAAATAATATTATCTGTTCCCACAGATGGCTGGGAGACTGGCTTCTTCCCAGACAAATCTGGAGGGATACAGCAGGGATCTGCAACTCCACAGGCACGACCGACCACTGGATTCCCCCTAACTGTCAAGGACCTGCTGCTATCTGGCACACCAGAGCCTGTGAGTTTGCACTCAGGCGTGAAGCTAGGTAAAATACACAAGGCAGAATAGGGAAAAGGTGAACTTTAGAGAAGATAAAAGCTGAACTCAATAGGTATCTGACCATCCAGGCAAATAGAAACATTGATTGGATTTGTTACTTTCATGTCCGATTGATATTGCAGACCACAAAGGTGTCCCAGCAGTCCTACCAGGAGCTGGTTCTCACAGAGGATGAGAAACGACTCCTTGCCAAAGAAGGATTGACTCTGCCAAATCAGTTCCCGCTCACCAAGGTAGCTCCAGTTGGAAATGACGCCATAATAGTAGATCACAGTTGTTTGTCTTTGTAGCTCAATGTTTCTGCTTCCCTCCCGTGATCAAGTACGAGGAAAGGATTCTGAAGAAAATCCGCCGGAAGATCCGCAACAAGCAGTCGGCCCAAGAGAGCAGGAAGAAAAAGAAAGAATACATAGATGGCCTGGAGAGCAGGTATTGACTGTTGTGCTCGAAACAAATGAAGCAAAAGTGAATGCTGCGTGCATTGAATGACAGAGTAAAAATACATAATCTGAGTTGATGGAATTTGCAGCTACTGAACATTGTTCCAGCTGGAGGTTTACAGTTGTGTCTGACAGTTGGCTTGAGAGCTGATTTGATTACAACCTGCTTCCTTTGACATGGTTATTTCGTTTCCGTAGGATGGCGGCATGCAGTGCACACAACCAGGAGCTGCAGAGGAAAGTCTTCCAGCTGGAGAAATGCAACATGTGAGAGAATCATTTATTTGGTAATATCTTCTTCACAACTCCAAACAGGCCCCTGAAATTGAACTTTTCCCCCCGCTCTCTCCATCTCTAGCTCCCTGATGGAACAACTGCGTCGGCTCCAAGCGATGATCATGAACGGATCCAACAAACCGGCCCAGACTGGGACCTGCATTCTGGTGAGGGTTAAAAAAAAAGCAATATTAGCACATGAAAGATAAAGGCATACAGTAATCATGCCTTGGGCTTTTAAAAACAAGAACTAGACACATACATAACAGATGGTATTTTCTCTGGCACAAAAAAAGGTTTTATTTCTTACTATTAATTTCTGTCGAGATAATAACATAATCACACTTTGTATTATTACTAAAAGATCAAATGAAGTCTCTCCCACATTGTTTTCTTGTTCATCTTGTTTCATTATGATATATGTATATGTATATACACACTCACCTAAAGGATTATTAGGAACACCATACTACCTTCAGAACTGCCTTAATTCCACGTGCCATTGATTCAACAAGGTGCTGAAAGCATTCTTTAGAAATGTTGGCCCATATTGATAGGATAGCATCCTGCAGTTGATGGAGATTTGTGGGATGCACATCCAGGGCACGAAGCTCCCGTTCCACCACATCCCAAAGATGCTCTATTGGGTTGAGATCTGGTGACTGTGGGGGCCATTTTAGTACAGTGAACTCATTGTCATGTTCAAGAAACCAATTTGAAATGATTCGAGCTTTGAGACATGGTGCATTATCCTGCTGGAAGTAGCCATCAGAGGATGGGTACATGGTGGCCATAAAGGGATGGACATGGTCAGAAACAATGCTCAGGTAGGCCGTGGCATTTAACGATGCCCAATTGGCACTAAATGTGATAGAAATGGTTGTGCGTTAAAATCTCAGTAACTGAGACCTGTCTGGCAACAAAAAAACCAACAACAGAAGATGTTATATTACAGGAATAGTTCACTTTTTTAAAAAAAACTATTGCTGATAATTTACTCACCCCCATGCCATCCAAGATATCCATGTCTTTCTTTCTTCAGTCGAAAAAAAAATTGAGGTTTCTGATGAAAACATTTCAGGATTTTCATGATGCACTTCATTGGAAACCAAACCGTTTAAGGTCCAAATGAGAGATACACCGCTCTACAGTAATTTGAAAGTGATTGCAGTACCAGTTTTGGCCACAATCTCAATTTATACGTTTTACACAACAGTTTTCTGAAGGATCATGTGAAATTGAAGACTGAAGTGATGGCTGCTTCAGCCTTTGGTATAGTAACACTAGTTTAAAAAGTGCCATTTTTGGTTGACTTCAATTTTGTAAATGTAAAAAACTGATGTAAAGAACTAATCTTTAGTTCCTGTAAGTGTAGAAAATGTTTTGTCTTTTATTTTGTAATTTACGTGCGCTTCCAGGTGTGACGGTCACATGGGTATTGGTGGGTATATACCTGATAGTGTTTCCTGTTTGGGGTGTGTGGAGAGGGGGTGAGTAGCGGGGAGTGCTCACTTTCTGTTGACCGTTAGCATGTATGTTCTTCATTGTTTCTGCTTGTATGTCAATAAAAGCTACTGAATATTCAATGCAAGAAAACGCGTCACGGATATTTCCTGCTGCCTAGCCTCTCAGCGGCTATAGGTTGCCGCTACATTTAAGTCAACAGAAAACTACACAACCAATGGATTATGGACGCAACTTGGAAACGGCTGTTTCTGCATACAGCATGTAGTGGCGGACTTGCACTGCAGAGTTTGGATTGACGGACACGACGCACATACAGACGGCAAATGAGGTACGTTCGCGGTTTCAATGGATTGTGCTGTATCGCCGTAGTGGAAGTGGTGGAAGACGCTGTTGTAGTCATTGGATTGGCGTTGAGTTGAACGCGCTGTGTTGCTCTGGTACTTATGGGCTCTCGTGTGACTTACTGCCTGGTTACGTTCATTCATTGTTTGGCTCTGTGAGCGTGCGGTTTGAAACGGAGCTCGCATTGTCCGTTGCGTTGGAGAATGATGAATTCAGAGGATACGGATAACGCTGTTGTTGATGGCAGCAAACGAGAGCATAAACCCACGACAAAGGCGTTGGTGGCTAAGATTGAAGCCTTGCAAAGGGATCGCAAGAGTAAAGTGAACAAAGTGAAGAATTTGATCGGATCAATGAAAGAGCTGATGAAATGCGATGATAATGCGTCTCAAGTGTGTTCTATGTTGAAAACGATACAGGTGCTTATGGATGATGCTATTGCGCTACATAAAGGAGTATTGCCTTCACTACCTAATGAGGAACAAAGTAAACAAAATGAATGGTTTGACTCCATTTTGGAACATTATAATGGTTTTGTGGATGACGTTCAACGATGGACGAACGAAGCTTGCACCGCTTCTTCTATTATCCGTGGGCCTGTGGTTGGGGAAGCCATTGTTACATCTCAAGGAGTTTGTGCATCTGACATTACATCCTCTATTGACATGTTGTCTACAGCACACAATACTCGGCCCTTCAAGGTACATCACCTACAAGCTGGAATGTATTCCGGGAACCTTGAAAATGAAATTCAACCAACGGACAGTGCTTCAAATATAAGCAGTAAAAGATCTTCTGGAGCTACATCTCATGGGTCTCGATCCTGCCGATCTTCTATGCGTCTCAAGGCTGAGGCAGAATTGGCTGCTTTATTGGCTTCTCAAAAGATGCTGCAATTGAAACATGATTTAGAGGAACGAGGGGAACAGTTGAGAAAAAGGAAGGAAAAACTGGATTTGGAAATCAAATTAGCTGAGTCAATGGCAAGAGTAAAAGTGTATCAAGACGTTCAATCCGTATCCTATTCATCTGTGGATAGGAATGTGCTGAAACCCCTACATTCGGTAGCAGAACCATTTGTTCCTTCTGCTAGTGTCCCAGCAGCATCAGAGTCCATACCGGTAGCACGTACATCATATATCAATGATACACAAAGGATCCCAAATTATTCTCCACCTCGTTTAGGACAACAACAATCAACAAGACCTAAAATGAAACCTTCACAAGCTACATTGCCTGATTTGTCATCATTGGATATTCAGAATCGCGATGGTCATGGGTCACGAAGACCAAGTTCCCAAATTGACACAGGCCATTCAAGCATGCTTCAGCTTATGGGTAAGCAAAATGAAATAGCTGCCCTATTGGTTAAACAGCATAACTTGTCTTCCCTTCCACCTAGAGAAATACAGTACTTTGATGGAGATCCTTTGCGCTTTCATGAGTTTATGCGTACATTTGAGGAAGTGGTGGAAAAAAAGGCAGACAACCCAGGAGATTGTCTGCACTTCTTGGAGCAATATACACGAGGACAGTCGAGAGAACTTGTTAGAAGTTGCCAGCTCATGACCCCGTCACAAGGTTACTTGAAGGCTAAGGCTTTGCTTAAAGAGAACTTCGGCAATGAGGTAAAAATAGCTTCGTCATACATGGAAAAGGCTCTTTTATGGAAGGCTATAAAATCTGAAGATGCTAAGTCTCTGCAAGAGTATGGTCTTTTCCTAAGGAGTTGTTGCAACGCTATGCAAGATATTCACTATATGAATGAGCTGAATCTCACCACTAACATGCAAATCATCCTCTCAAAGCTTCCTTACAAACTCAAAGACAGATGGAGAGTCGTTGCATACGAGTTAAAGGAGCGACGCCACAATCAAACCACCTTTTCTGATGTTGTTGATTTCATCGAGAAACAAGTAAAAATTCTATCTGATCCTGTGTTTGGTAATATTCAGGATGTGTCACCTGTTGGAGGTAGGAAGATGAATTTTAAAGCGGGTCAGCCGAAAACTAGAAGCAGCTTTGCAACTACTGTCACTGCTATACCTGAAATGAAAGAACACCATAAGATATCAACTAACAGAACCTGCCTCTTTTGTAATGGTGAACACATGCTGGATGTCTGCAATAAACTGATCAGAAAAAGTCACAAAGAAAAGATGAATTTTCTGATGACGAGAGGAGTTTGCTTTGGCTGCTTGCATACAGGTCACCTTAGTAGGGACTGCAAAATGAGAAGTGTTTGTAACGTATGTGGTCTTAAACACCCAAGTCTTCTTCACATTTACCCTCATGAGAAGGTAGAAACATTGGACAAGAAGAAAGCTGAATTTAAGTCCTCAGTAGCTAGTGCTATGGTCTCTCTCCAAACTAGTGGTCTTACTGGGGCTGGTAACGACAGCTGTGCATTACCTATCGTCCCAGTTTGTGTCAAATCAAGAAAGAGTCACAATGTGGTGATGACGTATGCTTTTCTCGATTCAGGAAGTTCTGCTTCTTTCTGTACCGAAAGTTTGATGAACAAGCTCAACCTCTCTGGAAAGAGAGTTAATATCCTTCTCAGAACTATGAGCCAAGATAAATCAGTCGGTAGCTACGTTCTAAAAGACCTGGAGATTTCTGGATTGAGACAAGAAGGTTACTGTGCATTGCCGGAAGTGTATACACAAGAGAGCATGCCCGTGACCATGGAAAACATCGCCTCACAAAAGGATCTTGAACGTTGGCCTTATCTGAGTCATATTTGTCTACCTACGATTAATGCTGGTATAGAGCTTTTGATTGGAGCTAATGTTCCAGAAGCATTGGAGCCTTGGGAGGTCATACGTAGTCAAAATAATGGCCCATATGCCGTAAGGACCCTGTTCGGATGGACCGTTAACGGACCACTCAAAGGAGTTGGCATGAATGGAGATGATGCTGCTAACCAAATTTCTGTGACTGCGAATAGGATTGCAGTGATGAAGTTGGAAGAGTTGTGGAAGCAGCAATTTAAGGCCGATTTTCCAGAGACTGCTCAGGAAGAGATGGTGGGAACATCTAAAGAAGATCAGCAGTTTATGAATTTTGTGTCCAATTCAGCAAAGCTAATTAATGATCATTATTATATTGGTCTTCCATTCAGAAATGCTGAAGTAGTCATGCCTATGAACAGGAGAATTGCAGAACAACGTGCTCTAACTCTACATAAGAAGTTCAAAGTGAATTCTTCCTTTCATGCAGATTACACCACTTTTATGGAGGATGTGATTCATAAAGGTTATGCCGAAAGGGTACCTGCGGCTGAACTGGAGAGACGCGACGGACGTCTGTGGTATTTACCCCATCACGGTGTCTATCATCTCACAAAACACAAGATCAGGGTTGTGTTTGATTGTGGAGCTTCTTTTCAGGGCACATCACTGAATAGCAAGCTTCTACAAGGTCCAGACTTAACCAGTTCGCTGGTGAGTGTACTAGTACGATTTAGATTGGAACCCATTGCCCTAATGGCTGACATTGAGGCCATGTTTCATCAAATCAGAGTTCACCCAGAAGACTGTGACTTCTTGAGATTTCTGTGGTGGCCAGAAGGTGATTTAAATAGCAGTCTGGAGGAATACAGAATGGTGGTTCATCTATTTGGGGCTACATCATCACCTAGTTGCTCAAGTTTTGCATTGAGGAAATGTGCAATGGATCAAAAGGATCTATTCAACCCTAAGACAACGGAAGTTGTTCTCAATAACTTCTACGTGGACGACTGCCTTGTTTCCGTATCTTCTGAATCAGAGGCTGTGCAACTGTACAAGAATCTTACAAGTATGTGTGCTAAAGGTGGATTTTGTTTAACAAAATGGACGAGCAACAGCCGTGCTGTGTTGAGTGTAATACCTGAGAAGGACAGGGAGAAAAAGGTAAAGGATTTGGATTTCGATCGTGACATCTTGCCAGTGGAACGAGCATTGGGAGTACAATGGTGTGCTGAATCGGATGCCTTTCAGTTCAAAGTGGTAGTCAAGGATAGACCTCTTACCAGGAGAGGAATTCTCTCAGTGGTTAGTTCCATCTACGATCCTCTGGGGTTCTTGTCACCTGTGATTCTGTCTGCCAAGAGGATACTGCAGGATCTATGTAGGGAGGGAATTGGATGGGACAATGATATTCCATCAGTGTATGTTCAACGTTGGATGAACTGGCTGGATGATCTGCGTTGCTTGGAGGGTTTTGAGGTCAGAAGATGTTTGAAGCCTGATGGGTTTGGAGATGTAACTACTGCTCAAATGCATCATTTTTCAGACGCAAGCGAACAAGGATATGGAGTGGTATCCTATTTGCTGCTCCATAATGACCAACAACAGGCATGTTCTACCCTCTTAGTGAGCAAGGCAAGAATTACACCATTAAGATCTGTTACAATCCCTCGCCTGGAACTTACAGCTGCCACTCTTGCAAGCCGTATTGACAAAATCTGGATGAAGGAACTCAAGATGCCCTTTCAAAACTCAGTTTTTTGGACTGACAGTACTTCAGTACTCAAATACCTTCGAAATAGCACCACTAGATTTAAGTGCTTTGTGGCTAATCGAGTGTCCGAAATCCTGAAGGTTTCCGATGTAGAACAATGGAGGTACGTGAATTCATCAAGCAATCCGGCAGACCTGGTGTCTAGAGGAGTGAAGGTGGATTCACTTTTGAAGAACGAGACGTGGATTTCTGGTCCTGCATTTCTCACTCGATCACCTAACGAGTGGCCAACGGACCTTACCTGTAGGGATGTAATATTGCCTCGTGACCCTGAGATTAAAAGGAGTGCTTTGGTAAACATGATAAAGGTCAATGAAAATTCTGACTCCATATCAGATCTCTTTGATTACTTTTCATCTTGGATTCGACTAAAGAAAGCCGTAGCATGGATCCTTCGCCTGAAACGAATTTTGATGGACCGTAGCAAGGAAAGGAAACGACTGCAGACTGTTCTCGTCTCCTCTAGTACAGATCCATACGTACAAGAGATGATCGTTAATCAGGAGATGCAGAAGTTTAAATCTACATCGTGTGAGGACTTACTTTCGTTGGAAGAATTGGAAAGGGCCGAAATGGAAATCATCCGACTTTCTCAAAGAAAGAGGTTCCCGGAGGAACTAAATAGTCTACGCAAGCATGGAGTAGTCAAACAAAATAGTCCTCTTTATAGTCTTAATCCAATACTTCAGCATGATATTATCAAGGTTGGTGGACGTCTTGCTAACGCATTGATCCCTGAACACTCTAAGCACCCAATTATATTGGCCAAAGATCTACACATTTCTAATCTAATTCTGCGACAAATTCACGAAGAAGTGGGACATAGTGGACGGAATTTCATGTTGGCGGCTCTTCGACAGCGATATTGGATCCCTGGAGCCAGCGTAGCCATAAGAACATTTCTGTCAAAATGTGTGGTGTGTAAAAGGTTTAACGCAATTGCAGGTCATCAACAGATGGCTGATTTACCTCACGATCGAGTCTCACCAGACAAACCCCCCTTTACTCATGTTGGACTGGATTGCTTCGGTCCATTTGAAGTAAAGAGAGGAAGAACCACACTAAAACGTTATGGAGTCATTTTCACTTGTTTGAACATTAGAGCCGTTCACATCGAGATGGTTGCTTCACTGGACACCGACTCATTCATTCACGCACTTAGACGTTTTATCGCTCGACGAGGACAAGTGACAGAAATACGTTCAGATAATGGAACGAACTTTGTCGGGGCTGATCGTGAATTAAAAGAGCGATACAAAATTGGAACCAGAGTCAGATAAACGACGTTCTTCTACAAAAGAAGATTAAATGGACTTTCAATCCTCCTACCGGTTCACACCACGGGGGGATCTGGGAAAGGCTCATCAGATCTACAAAGAAGATACTGAACTCCATTCTGCGAGGGCAGAGTTTGAATGAAGAAGGTCTTCATACTCTCTTGTGCGAAGTAGAGTCTATACTTAACAACCGACCCATAACCAGATCATCTTTGGACCCTGATGACATGGAAGCTTTAACACCTAATCATCTTCTCCTTCTAAAAACAAAGTTTACATTACCACCTGGATTGTTTGAGAAGGAAGATTTGTATGCCCGTCGAAGATGGCGTCAAATTCAGTATTTAGCCAACCTGTTTTGGAAAAGATGGATTAGTGAATATCTACCTTTACTGCAAGAACGCCAAAAGTGGATGGTAAAGACGCGGAACTATCAGTTGGGAGATGTTGTTCTGTTAATGGATGAAAATGCACCAAGAAGTTCCTGGATCATGGGTAAAATTATTCACGCAATAACGGACAAAAAGGGATTGACAAGGCAAGTTAAGATCAAGACTAGGAGTACCTGCTTAACCAGGCCGATTACCAAAATTTGTCGTCTTCTGGAAGCTGAGGAATTTAAAGATTAACTATGACTGACATTTGAGAGCTCTCAACTGACTTTTGACATGACCTTTTGACTTGGACTTGACTGATTTACGGACTTTACTGACTTAGACTTGAACTTTGTATGAACTTTACTCCGTTACAATGATGAACACTTGAGTGCCTTGGACACTTTCGCACACATGTATTGTTTCACATTTCTTAAGCCTTTGTGAAAAAAAAAAAAAAAAAAAAAGAAAAAAAAAGGAGAAAATCATGTATAACAATTATATTTGTTAATATTGTTCATGTTTTGATTATATTTGTGATTATTGCATTAGTATTGTGTAATAATCAGGGGCTGGAATGTAAGTGTAGAAAATGTTTTGTCTTTTATTTTGTAATTTACGTGCGCTTCCAGGTGTGACGGTCACATGGGTATTGGTGGGTATATACCTGATAGTGTTTCCTGTTTGGGGTGTGTGGAGAGGGGGTGAGTAGCGGGGAGTGCTCACTTTCTGTTGACCGTTAGCATGTATGTTCTTCATTGTTTCTGCTTGTATGTCAATAAAAGCTACTGAATATTCAATGCAAGAAAACGCGTCACGGATATTTCCTGCTGCCTAGCCTCTCAGCGGCTATAGGTTGCCGCTACAGTTCCTTTCACAAGACATTGACAAGCAAATGCTCTTAAATCAATCATCAGTGCTCCCCAACATGAAGGAAGCCAGTAATCACAGAAAGAGGATCTCCAATCTAAAGCTATTTGATAACATACCTCAAATGGATCGGATGTTACATCAAAGTTGTACTTCACTAATGGCTGTCCTATGTTTGAGCTTTCCATCTGCCTCTGTTCCTCAGGTACTGCTTCTGTCGTTCACCTTGATTCTGCTGCCCAGTTTGAAGCCCTTCTCTGATACCAAGGTCAGTCAGCATGGAGACTTCAGCCAATTGAGAGGTGAGTTTTCTGGCTGAAATATCTCCTCCATCTGGTCCTTGAGGGGAAAACCCCATTACAACCTTATATCCTGCAACTGCTACAACTGCTGTTTTGCTTGAAGAAATTGTTTGATAAGCCATCAGGCTTTGGCTGAAGCCAATGACAGTTATTGGAAGGACTGAGGGAGGTGACGAAGACTAGAAGAATGGCAAATCGCTTTGTCATGTTTCCCACATATTGAAATAACGGTGTGGAAGAAAAGTTGTAATTTGTCCTGATCAGACCTGCCATCAGTGTTTCTGAAGGGAATCAATTCTACTTTTGCAGGCTAAGCGTAGGTCATGGTTTAAAGTTTGGAGCACTTGATCACCGTTTTGTTTGATTAGTGTCCTGCTCTTCAAAGCTCTTTTGAAGTGGGTGGCTGAAGTTCAGGAAAAAAGAACAGGGTAAAATGTGTCAATGCTTGGCTCACTCGACTGTTTATTTCATCCACAGACTTAAAGGATTAGTTCACCTCAAAATGAAAATTTCCTGATAATTTATTCACACCAAATGCCGTCTTCTCAACAATCGGTCATTAAAACGAAACAAAACAAAACAAAAAAAACACCACTTTTTAACAACAAATGACCTATGGCTAAGCCACGCCCCCTCCATTCATGTCATCATTTGGGGACACGCGTGATGGCAGCTGTCACAGTAGGAGACATTTCACAGGAGGCAATTGGTGATTTTTGGAGACTGAAAGATTATATATTATCTCGAAGTCATCTAAAGGGCCTTAACTATGATTGGAGAGTTATATTAATAATTTTATTGTTGAGAAGGTTGATGAAAAGCTTCAGCTCCAGGAAAAAATGTACAGGTCACAGTGTAAATGTAATAAACCGCATATCGTTGCCATCACCGTTTGGTGCTACGGTATTTACATGAATCATTCAGCACAACATTGTTAACATTTGTTGTCTCGGTTATTTACAGATACGTTAATGAAGCTAGTGACGTGATGTGCAACGCAGCTAGAAGCTAACATTAACATTTTCTAATGTGTCAAATACGTTGTTGACTTAACTTAGAACAGATGTAGACATCCTTGTTTAATTTATCCACGTTTAGTTGGTGTTGTGGTCTACCGCATAAATTAATCGAAATTAACTTAATCCAGAGCAGACACTTATCTCGGTTGAGATGTGGCTTGGGAAAGGGTAAAAAATACACACCGTTGCCCAGCCTCTCGCTAACCTAGTGTCGGAGTTGCATGTACCCCATGCACACCATTTGACCATTTTAAACTTAAAATGACAAGAAAAAACAAATGACAACTGACTAACTGCAATGCGTTTCAATGGATGTGGAAGCAGAGAATGTCCGAGTGTTTTACGGATTAGCTGCGCACTGTGATTGGCTCATTACGTTTGAGGGTGTGGCTTAGCCATAGGTCAATAGAGCATCACAGTCCCGCCCACAGCCGGTGCCGGAAGTAAAAATTCAATACAATTTCTCCATTGACATTTGAGCTATAAGCCATAAAAACATAACCATACATGGTAGACTTAAAACCAGCTACGGCTGTACTAAGCGATTGTATGTGCTCATATAAACGCCAAAAGTTCATGGGGCACTAATCTTGTTTTAAGATAAATCCCTTTTATTCGCGATGTATTGGATAAGTACTTCATTACCCAAAATCCTGAACAATCCCACAATCCAACAGTGATGCATCTGATTGGTGGAAGTCATGTCACGTGTCTGAAGCCCCGCGAAGGTACGTGAAGACTGAAGATCGCGTGATGACGTAGGGCTAAGTTCATTGGTCGCACTTCTGAGACGCCCACGCGCCATTGGATGTGCAGTTGCCACAAATTAGCTAATGAGCGAGCCAGAAACTCAATGTTTTTGCATGTTGAGCTGCAAATGCGTTTGCTTCAGTAATTCGAGGAAAAGGGGTTTCCCTGTACATTCACTATATAAAATTCACTGAAGGAAAAAGTTCACGTGCCCGTCGTCAGATTTGGAAGTCGCTCAAAAGGCTCTTTCACAGTGGCTTTCAGACGACTTCAGTGAGGCGCGGTGGTTTATTGCTCGGAAATGAAAACATGTACATAGTCTTGTACTCTCGACTTTTTTTGTATTTTCTCATCGTTTTTTCACTCGAAATGATGTGTTGTATGCTTATGAGTTCAGACGTAGCTGTTAATCCTCAGACATGCACTAATACTCTCTAGATATGGATTTTACAAAATGTCAATGGGAGAAATGAATGGGAAATTTACTTCCGGCACCAGCGCTCTCTCGGGCTGTGGGCGGGACTGTGATGCTCTATTGTTCGTCTTGTGCTGGTCGGCAATGCGCTAGGGATTACATCATCACGTTGAAAACGTCACAATTTCTTTTGTTTGTTTTGAATAATAATAAATTAAAATAAAGATATCAGACGATTTTGAAGTTGGAGAAAATGGGAGAAAATGAGATGGAATTTTTCGCCCTTCCCTGCCTTTTTGAACCGAAGTACACAGACAAATAACTAAATAACTGACAAATAGATGACATGACAAGTTACGTTTCCAAGGTGATGACGTAATCCCTGGCGCGACAAAGACCAGCACAAGACAAACAATTGTGGTTAAAAAGTATATACATTTTTTTTTTTTTTAGAAAATGAATGATCGTTTCGCTAGATAAGGCCGTATTCCTCAGCTGGGATCGTGCAGAGCCGTTGTAAGCACTTCATAGCCCCTTGAAACTGCATTGATTTGGACTTCAACATGTTGGTTGCAATTGAAGTCCATTGTAGAGAAAAATCCAGAAATGTTTTCCTCAAAAAACTGAATTACCTTTCCACTGAAGAAAGAAAGACATGAACATATGACATTTGGGTGAGTAAATTACCTGGAATTTTTACTTTTGAGGTGAACTAATCCTTTAAAATAACTGGGATTGACCAGTTACAGGAAGTAAAGTTTGAATCTGAGGGATTGACTACAGTATGTTTTTGATAAAAAGTGTATAGTTTCAGGCACTTTCATCTCCTAAAGGTTTAGAAATATGAATTCCATGGAATTCATTCCATGGCGTTTTCTATCAAATAGTGGCATAATTTCCCCAACCCCAAACAATTTTACATCCAATAAGGTAAATACACACGTTTTTTTATTATGCATAGCTAATGCAAAAAGTATGTCAAAACACAATTTTCCCGTTTATTTACCATTCATGAAATACTAGCAATGAAATTAGCTTTAGCCAGGCAAATGATTCTGCAATTTGATTTGAGTGATTTGAGATGTGGTGGAAATGACACTGCGGTGGGAATTTTCTGGATAAGGAAAACAAATAGGCTAATCTCTCAGTATCGGCTATTGGAGATCATTAGAATAATCACATAAACTAGTCAGGGTGTACGTTTATTGTATAAACGTCCACAGGGCCAAAAGTGCCAGTTGAAGAAACTCATAAGAAAATATCAAATTAAGTTGCGTTTGTTTTAAAGAATGATAGCACATTTTGGCAAAAAGAAGTCTATATCTTTCTTACATTATTTTCTTGAACCCCTTGCAGTTCAGTCACGGTCCCTGCGCAACCTCCAGTCTTCCCGCGTGCTGCACACTCTCGAGCATCCGTACTCAGTGACAGAGGACTCCAAAATTCTGCCGCGCTTTTCTGAAGATAAAAGTATTGAGGAGATTGCGTCGCTGCTGGGAAGACTTCACAGGAGACCCGAGTTCACCAATTACGACTCTGAATTCCACAACCACAGTTTTGACCAGCACGAAGAGCATCACCATGGAGACCCCATCACTGGGCATGTAGCGACACTGACCTTGAATCCGCGACGTGGCTCACGGCGGAGTCCTCATGCGGATGATATGTGAAGGGCAGAAGGGGATTTACCTGGGGATTTGTCAAAAGTCCTTTAACAGCGCTTTTGAAGACGGGAGCCAGCCAACAGATGCGGCTGGAAGCTATTTCCCCCCTTCTTTCTATACTGAAGTAATCTTTAAGAGATACAGAAGCTTATTTATATGATCAAAAGTCAAATCTGCTCATTTGGAATGAAGGAAGGGCTTATTTTTCTCGTTTTTAAGCTTGACATTTAAGAAGTGCATCTTGTTTTTTTTTTTTTTTTTTATATGTGGACTAGTGGGGTCCAAACGAAAAGGCTAGGCCTTTTTTTTTAATTATAATTAGGGACCTTTTGCGATTAATGTTAACGTTAACGTTACATTACATCTTGAGAGAGTCCGCGGTATGATATGTGGATAGAGACATGAAAGTAGTGCCGGTTTTCTTCACGGGAATGGGCGGAATGATATACAACGTTGATATCAGGCAACTAGATGACAAAATCGACCAAACATAGTCAAGTAGCTATTCCGAGTATTCCTGATTAAAAATATACAAATAGTGTAATAACAAATTGATTGAGTGAAATAAAAAAAGGATGAATTTCAAAATGTCAAACTTCAATGAAAACTTCAAGAAAATCTGACTTTTTTTTTTTTACAAACGAATTAACATATTTATTTTACTTTAAAATATATATTATTTACAAATTAAAGGTAATGAAGTCACTACAAATTTGAACCATATCTGAGGCGAATACAAAATTAAATTCATTAATTTTACATCAACAAGTTTGTCCTACGTGCCTTTGTTTTTCATCCATTTGAAGACAGTTTTGCTTTATTTTTTATCTGATGACTGAAGTAAAAAAAATATGGATTAAAAACTAGTTAGTTTGCATAAATTACTGTGCTTTTTCAGTAAAATCACGTTGTGTTGAATTGTCTTTCAGTTTCTTTCAATTTCTTTTTCCATCGTTTGCATTGTTATTCCCAATAAATGTTCTAAAATACGTTTTATGAAATGGACAACTCTCTGTCTTCAGCTCTGGGTTGATGTCAACACAAATGCCTTTCAGCAATTTGGATGTCACGAGAGACAGAATGAGGCCAGTGCAGATGAGAAGAATAGGTGAACAAACCATCGCACTAAAAACAAAAATGATCATCCTTGACAAATCGTTTTTTTAGGCATCCCTAAGAGAGATGCACAAATGAATAAATATGAAAGCAGTAGTTTGTGTAGAATGTACTGTAGATCATACAAATAAATCAGTACATAAATTTGCCATTTTATGAACTGAATAACCAGTGCCCAGGAATGAGAAAACAGTGTGGGAGGTATTTCAAGTAACTTTCAGATAAGATAACTTGGGGGAAAAATACAAAAGATAGCCTAGATAGACCATCATGCATAATCTTTTTTTTTTTTTGTGGTCAATATTATCTTGGCTCAAATGTAATTGGCTAAAGGGTTCAGCAGGTTTTGATAAACACCAAACTATTGTTCTAGAAGATTTCAATTATGAAGAGAGATATACTTGCATCTTTCATCCACAGGACTGTGTCGTGCCTCTTTCACATCTCCCTTAAGCCCACGGCCTTTAGTTTGTCTCCAGTAAGTTGTCTCTAATACACTTTAAAAAAAAACTGTCAAAGAACTGCATTTTAATTGATTAAATGCACAAATACATTTCTCTTCGCTCCTCAAGCCAAAACTGTGCAATTCTTGGCTCAGTAATCTTCGAAATTAACCCAACAAAGACGAAAGACTCCAATCTGAAATCAATAAGTTATCACACACTTTCATTACGGGAATTTCTGGCTTAATAATTATTTTCAACTCTGGGTTGTAATTAAAAATGTGAAAAAGCTTATGTGTTACCAGATAGACAGACAGATAGATAAATACATGTATTCTAATAAATAAATGTATGATAGATAAATAATCACACACACATACTATATAGTTGCATTTAGAGAAGCCAAATTTCTACGTTATGACGCAAAAAGGCACATATATTAAAAGTAATCCAGGCTATTAGCTAGCCTATGTATTCGTTCGAAACATTAAGTCAATGAGCTATATTCGTATGACTTAAACACTTTACCGTGCAAATTCCTATGATGAAACATAACATGTGAAAACTAGGTTTCTTTGCTTAATGTATGTATCTGACATAAAGCGACGCGTGTCTCGGCAGCGCGCGGAGGCGCGTCATTGTCATCGGAGTATAAAAGAAAGTGCGCGCGCTGCAGAGCGCACAGAGGTGCGCGCGCGAGAGAGAGAGGCACTGATGAGACCGCGCTCTCGCTGTCGGTGAACTAATTATACTTAACGGGAACAAAGTGCAGTGTCACAATGAACTTGAGATAAATTAGATGAATGGACTCTTTTCGCCGTTTGTATCATTTCACCATGACAAGAGACTGAGTGGGAGTCTGCAATGGAGAGGATTAACACTACACAAACTCTGGATCTGGGAGAATGTGAGCACACACTGGAACCAAGCGTGGCTCTGGACAACTGCACAGACTCTGTCAGCGGGAACCTGTCTTTACGCTGCTGGCTGCAACTGTTGACAAAGGAGTCTAGTTCAACACTACAAGGTGATGGGTCTAGTTTGGCCGTGCGTGTGATGATCGCCCTCATTTATTCGGTGGTGTGTGCTCTAGGACTTGTAGGCAACTCTCTGGCGCTCTACCTGCTACACTCACGCTACCATCAGAAGCAGTCTTCCATCAACTGCTTTGTGATGGGTTTGGCTCTGACCGACCTACAGTTCGTCCTAACCCTACCGTTCTGGGCTGTAGACACGGCGTTGGACTTCCGCTGGCCCTTCGGCAAAGTTATGTGCAAAATCGTCAGCTCCGTCACCACCATGAACATGTACGCCAGCGTATTTTTCCTGACCGCCATGAGCGTGGCGAGATACTACTCCATCGCGTCCTCGATGAAGATGCATAGTCGCAGAGCGGCGGCGGCTGCGGCCAAATGGATCAGCTTGGGCATTTGGGTCGTATCCCTGATAGCGACGCTGCCGCATTCCATTTATTCCACCGTAGCCCAAGTTGCAACGGATGAGGAGCTATGCTTGGTGCGCTTCCCCGAAACGGGAAGCTGGGACCCGCAGTTGTTGCTAGGACTGTACCAGTTGCAAAAGGTCCTGCTTGGTTTTCTGATCCCACTAGTGGTGATTACCGTGTGCTATCTCCTACTTCTAAGAATCGTGCTAAGCCGCAGAGTTAGCGGCGTTGCTGGCTCCGAAAGTGAGCAGGGCCGGCACAAGCGGCGCTCAAAGGTCACCAAGTCTGTTGTGATCGTCGTCCTGTCGTTCTTCTTGTGTTGGCTGCCCAATCAGGCCCTGACTCTTTGGGGCGTCCTCATTAAGTTTGACCTGGTGCCCTTCAGCAAGGCCTTCTACAACGCCCAGGCGTATGCTTTCCCGCTGACTGTGTGCTTGGCCCACACGAACAGCTGCCTCAACCCAGTGATCTATTGTCTAATCCGCCAAGAATTCCGCGCCGGACTCAAAGAGCTTCTGCTGAGGGCCACGCCGTCCTTCCGGAGCCTTACTCGGATGCTTCCACGCAAGGCAAAGGTGTCTGAGGCGCCTCCGGTACTGGTTC
Organism: Pimephales promelas; assembly: GCF_016745375.1. The sequence goes on from NW_024121466.1 coordinate 4,619,488, forward strand.
TCGTGCAGATGGATGTTTGATCCTTCACGTTCAACTTTGTTTTTGATTGACAGGATGAAGCAGGCGTGAGAAACGTCCTTTGGGAGCTGCCCCAGATTCCCTTCCTCTCGTTCAGAAACTCTTGCGCATTTCTCCCCTAACTTCCTCCATACCTTTTGACGCAGAACTGTTTTCACATGCATCTCTGGTCATCGTAGCCACGGGTGAATTCTGGACACATTCACCTGTTTGCTTCGCTGCATATTTGCAGCAATGCTTGCTTTAGGATTTCCCCCCTGAGACATCCATCAAAGGAGCGCTAAATTTTTAAGCCTTTGGAAAAAAGAAGAAAAAACTGTTGAGATGTGGAGGGGTTCAGCCCTTCTTTCATTTTTTGAGATATAAAAAAATAATATGTGAGGAGGATCAGTGGTTAATCCATCAATCATTCAATACATTGTCAATTATACATTTACTTGCAGTTGTGTAGATATAATGAAGTTTCACCTTTTGATTAGTGTTTAAATCCTGTACAAAACTAACAAACTATCTATCTAACAAAATCATAATTTTGTGAATGACCAGTCAAACTGTGCAAATAATGCTTTTGACAATTTCTTTTTCATTTCAATTTTCCATATAACTGGTCTAAATTAGTGTAAAACTATATTTTATTCTAAATACACCATATTTGAGACATAAAGGGATAGTTCACATAAAGATGTATTCACCCTCATATCATTTCAAATTTTCACTTCCAGAAAACACCAAAGGAATTGAATGTCTGAGCAGCTCTCTTCTTCACAAGAAGAACGGAGAACAGGTTTTAAAAAAGTATAAAGAAGTATCTCTGATTCAAGCACTAATTTCAAAGTGTTATGAAATCATTTGAAAGCTTTTTGTGAGAAACAGACTGAAATTTAACTCAGTATTAACGTAAAATCCCACCCTAATAGCCATAATCCCCATTGACTTCCGTTGTATGGAAAACAGCAGCTTGGACATTCAGTTATTGACTTTTCCATTTGTGTTCTACTTACAAAAAAAAAAAGTCATCCAAGTTTTGAAAGACGTAAGGTGGAGGAAATAATTTAAAGTCACTCTTTAGATTAGGGCCCAATTTTCACTATTAAAGATACAATATGCAGGATTTTTTGCCAAAAGGGGTCGCTAACCACTTACAATAACAAAGGCGTATATTAATGAAGTCTGCATTAAGCGGAATTATGGATCTTGTCGTCAAGCTGACGGATCTTTTATGGATGAGTGAATATATTGATGTTTTTAACATGACTGTGGAATGAAGCAGGGCGCGATTGCTAGACGTATACTAGCGCCACACGCAACAGATATAAAAGAATAAGGACATTTCAGTCAACCGAACTACATGCAAGTGCAGAATTAATACCAACACAGGTCAGTTTATTAGATGAATGAAACTTGAGGTAACTTGCTCTAACAGTTACACTATCACACTAAATGGGATTTAAGTGTGTTGTATGTTGTTCGTTAAGTTAGGTTGTTAGTTGGCTGTATGAGCTAAGCTAGATTAACATTAGAGATTAACACACAGATCATATTCTAACTTTTCATCATGTTCAACTTATATTGATTAGTTTTATGTACATTTGCTCACCTGTCTAATAAAGCAGCTTACATGCAACTCTTGCGTCTCTGTCAAGTCGAAGTTAGTCGTGGACGTGGAGCTTTCGACATCTCGAAAGATGTTGATCTTGGTTCTAGTCCTCTTTTGGCTCAAGGTCTGCTTGCCATGGTCCAAAATGTTTGAACGAAATAACAACACCGTGAGCGTCTTTCTAGGCATAACCGGCATAACCCAGTTGTCAACATCAGTCACCATGGTTACTATTGCAGTACGAGGTCAAACCTGGCGGAAACCGAGGGTAACGTGGATTTGACGCCATTGACTGGCGACTACTCACCCCTGCTCAGACGTCCCGTTTCCTTGGTTAAATATCGCAATTTTCTCACGATTTACAAATAGTAGGAAACATTTGGGATATCGGAAGTAATCAACTAAACAAAATATATAACATTGGCCTATTGGATATTTTACTGCAAAAATCCTGCATATTGTACCTTTAACTAACTATTACCTGACTTTTGCCTCAATAAACTACCAATTACCACTTTGTAGTTTGTAAGGTATTTGTTAAGTTTAGGTATGGGGTAGGATTATGGGATGTAGAATATGGTCATGCAGAAGAAGGCATTAATGTGTGCTTTATTAGTGCTAAAAAACAGCTAATATCCTAGAAATATGCATGCTAATAAGCAAATTGGACCCTGAACTAGTGTTGCCAACAACTGCAGAAGGAACTTGCTGACAACTTTCTTTTATTGACTATATCCTCAGGGATTGGTACAAATACAACTTTGGCATAAAATATCTTATTTTTTGGACTCTAAATCCCCATTCCTAAACCATCAAACAGAATAGAAAATCAATCTGAGATAATTAGTTATATGGGATTATGGACAATAAAAAGTAAGGCAGAGCTAAAGAGTTTTAGCTCAATAATTACAATTATTTTATCTTTATTTATTATTCATATATGTCAGTTATTCTTTCCCCCTATTTTTATATTCTTGCATCATTTCACAATCAATATACCTTACAGATGTTGTTTTAGGGTTTGGACTTTATTGTACTTTGGCATCACAAATAACTTGCACGCTCCTTGCACGCAGAGAGAATACCTTATAGTAAAACGATTTTAGTCAGACACCATTAATCATTAGTCCTGCAATTTTCTGAAACTCTTCCAAGGACATTGTTCCTCTAACCAAACCATTTTAGATGAGACAGATTTGTCAATTTAAGCCACTTTTATCTCTTCAATGACATTGCCAAGTAGTGAAATAGGGAAGCCTGAGGCAAGTGTCACACCTTTTTTACATTGGACATTTTTATTGTTATTGCTGAGGGAAAAAATGCAGTTCATTAAACACATATTGATCTTTTGGAACAACATGCACCAATAGCATGATATCGCACTATATGGGCTGAGTTCTTACAATTAAAATGCCCATAAGATTCTCAGGAAAAAAACAACAACAACAACAACATATCAACAAAATATCATTCAACAAATGTTGTATAAATTTAAGTCCCCAAAGTCTTGCCTCAGCCTCATAGTCATGAAAACACTGAATGGTTTCATGTTCAGTTATGAATCTATGACTTATTAGTTATATAAATACACAAAGAACTATCTGTAACAGAGAATCACCCCAGCTGTGAGTTTCTCTTTCTCTGCGTTGAGGGCATGCAGATGATTAATGAGCATCTGTGAGCATTAATGAGCCAAACTGATTTAAAGATATGAATCTGAACTCACTGTGCTCTATAATTACTTGTGGTGACATTTTGGACCAACGTCAGAGTCGGTGGGTAGCTTTTTTTTGTCAATATTGTGAAGACCTTGCGGTGTGTTTTAGCTTGCTTTATGAATTGTTTAATTACCATATAATATTATGTTGTTTGTAAAAAAAAAAAAATTCCACTAACAAAATTAGCAAAAAGCTCTTCTGGACAAAAATAAATCTTGTACATTTGGATAAAAACTATGTGTCTTAATGTGTCTTAAAGGTGTAATTTACCTAATTTACAGAAAACATGTACACTGTAGTCATGTCAGCCTACTAAAAAATATCTAGTTGATTATGGCCATAGCATTTCTATGGGTCTGTTTATACAAAATCACTGTAGTAAAAATGGAAATGTTTTTCCTTCGCATTTTTTCGCGGACAGACGTCAAAACGATCACCATTCACAAGGATCTGTGAAAACGACTAAAAATGCTGTTTTATGCCACCAGGCCAGTAGTTGGCGATGTCACTTCCCAGATAGCAAACTGACATTGAATCAACGTGGAAATATGACATCGAAACAACGTTGATCTGACATTGTTTTGCTCATCGAATTAACGTTGAACCAACGTCAGACGCGTCATTCTTTCAAAACTAACGGAAAATCAACTTGAAATCAACGCGTTTTTCAACGTTATGAAAGCAAACCAATTTTCGATTTCATTTAGCTTTGAAGAATGCCGCGTCTGACGTTGGTTCAACGTTAATTCGATGAGCAAAATCAACATTGTTTCAATGTCATGAGAGACGTCGTTTCCACGTTGATTCAATGTCAGTTTGCTGTCTGGGGAATATCGCACGTGAAATTCGTCCTGGTGTGAACAGGCCTTAATGTTTACACTCAGGGCACATTACGCCATGTTTGTATGACATTCTTAATATAATTCATAATCCCATGTTTATAATGAACAACACATTACGTTTTTTTTGTTACTACAAACTGAGTACGTATACATCAGTAAACACATAGCGTTCGCACATCTCACTATGTAACTCTAACGTGACCCTCTCAGTACATACATAGATAGATCAAAGTGACATTATGTTAACCATCCATTCATGAAACATCCTGTTCGAGCCTTATTTGTCGCACTACTTTGTGGCAGTCATCTTGTTCCAGGTCCGACTCCGGTTCAAACTGATACGTGTCCTCAGAGACTCCCTTTGCCATTCTTTCTCCAAAATAAACCCTCAACTGTTGTCAAAATAGAGGGGTGGAGTGAAAAAAACGTATTATCATTTAAAGGCATATGCACTAAAACGGCGTAATGAAAACAGAGCTGTTTTTGACCAGATGAAATGAGTTTTTTCTTTAATATACTTTATACTTTACATTTTTACTTAAACTATATTACAAACTTTTCATTTAGACCCTAAAGAATCAAACTGACTTGCATGAAAATGGCATTGTATGACCCCTTTAAAAATAATGAACGCTCACTCCTCAAAGCAAAACCTGGAAATGAGGTTGAAGATAATGGCTTTCTATTCTTTTGACGGGGGCTATACGCGCTTTTCAGGCATAGCTAATTGCGTGTCTTATTATGGGATGGACCCTTGGTACAGTTCCCTAGCAACAATCATTTTAATATTTCAGCTTGACAAAAATTCAGCCCTGCCACCTAGTTTAAGTTAGAGAGAGGTGTAACATTTAAGACCCCTTCCTTTCTGTAATTGAATTACAGCACAAAATAGTACAAAATATGTGATTGATCAATTTTTTACCTTTTGTGTTATTGCCAGAAAGTTTCAAAATCATTGATTTGTTTTTTTGTCACACAAGCTCTGAACGCGTCTTTCATTTTCAGTCAGTCATTGGATTTGAACTGTTTTCCTGCGGAGGGAGATAAAAATAGCAGTCAATCATCAAACATTTGTATGCTCCATTTTCCTGTTGGATTTGTCGGAACACTAGGTGGCACATGTTCAGTTTAATAATACTCTGTAAACAGAAAGTAAATCTATCTGGATTGCGTCTCATCATTTTGTCCAATTTGTCTCCAATTTATTCAGCTGAATCAAACAGAACACAGAACAGAAAAAACAGTGTGTGTGTGTCTGTGCGTATAGACATATGAACAGATACTATATATGATTATTTAATGAATATAAATAAATAAATAATCAATTATAATGTCACTGACTGCTTGATTTGTTTTCGTTTTCATGGCTTGTTTCTCTCAATTACCTGTTTTCCTTTGTGCCATTTTCCCGCTCTTCATTTGTTACCACGGTTTTTGATTAATTAGTTGTCACCTGTTCTTCATTGAGTTCATTCATCCTGTGTATTTAAGTTCCTCATTTCATTCCCTTCTTGATCAGGATATTCCAGAAAGCAGGTTATATGACAAACCCTGGTATGTAACCTCAACTTTTGGTTCCAAAAACGTACTGTAAGTAACTTTCAGCGTTGTAAGTAGCCATGGCAACCTACTCTCTAAACATAATTGTTATTTACTTCAGAGGTGTTAGCTGACGAGGTTCCAATGGGTGTGATATGACATGATATTTGATATATCTTACCTTTCAAGCAATGTGGTAGCAAAAAACTAAACATAAAATAATTATACAGCCATGTTATCTTAGCATGCACCAACTGTATTTAGTTTAATTATATAATTAGCATCAAACATTCACTATAGTTCTTGTTCAAAGTGATTAAAGATTATTGAATGAAAAGATTGAAAAATGGAGGAAATATGCAATAAGTATAGTAGCACTTTTTCTTAGCAACTGTTTCCATGGTGACCCATCAATTCGTTGCTCTGTTGAGAATAGTATGTCATCTATATGTTAACATTCTCTGAGTGAACTTACTCCCGGATGTGTTTTTGGAACCATTTAATAGTTAAGTTTTTTATTTATTTGTCATTAAATTATATAATGTAAGATATATATATATATATATATATATATATATATATGCTAGCTAGTACATATCAATAAATAATTATATTATTTAAAAAGATTGATTAGATTGATAGATAGCAGACAAACAGACACACACACAGGTAGAGAAATGAGAGAGACATGTAGATAGATATAACTCTCCCCATCCAGTTGCATGCAAAGGATAGTGGGAACTGGCAACCCTCACCAATTATCACCTGGATCCCCAGGTCCTAAATTTAGAGACTGTCCTCCTCCCTAAATTTAATCTGACAGGTGATGGATCAGGTCTGATGGATCTATTCAAAGGAAGATATAGGCTCACTCTCTTTGGAGACCCAGACACTACGCTTTGACATAAGTGGATCATGTGAAGGAAGGAGATCCACTCAACAGGATTGTCCACTTCCTCAAAGTCACTCAAAAATCAAGACGTAACCCAGAACTACTTAGTTTTCCAACCCAGGCTAATGCACTCCACGGCAGCCTTTTCACAGTCTTGATTATTTGGCGAGCGAGAGAGGCGGCTGAGTATGTCCACAAAGCTTCTTGAATGCCACATCCCTGCCTCGGCTGTCACACCTGCAACCATCAAAGTCCAAAAGCCCCAAAAAGTGCAGGTGGAAATTCAGTAAGTGACTCCCCGATCAAAGAATGAGTTTATCTCCATATTTATTACACTGACCAAGCGGGAGCCTCTGCGTTCAATTACATTTATTATTCTCTAATGTGCTCCCACAAACTCTATTCATTTTGTGACGCAGGCGCTCGGCTGTCACACCACTCCCTCCCAAGGTTTCTCAATGGCCCCGCGAGGAACTTTGATGGGGTTTGAAATAAAAACATCAACAGTTTTCAAAGAAAAGTAGCGGCAACCTTTCTCCCACACATTCCTACCTACTCCGGCTGAGTGGGAGAGAAGCCATGATCAACCGATACAAGAGGGCTCTCTGACTCAGAAAGCCTTTCCAGCTCCAGTGATTTCGGGCACTTTTATTCTTCTGAATGCATCCGTATTTAAAACCAAGCTTCAGTCTTTTATAGTCTGATGATATGAAGCACTGAAATCATCTACAGAAGAGGAGGAAGATGGAGCGATATTTTCAGCTCTGCCCTATTTTCATGCCGGTTGCGCCTTTCCAAGAAGCAATTTTCACTTTCTAAGAAGTGGGCTCATAATTACCATGTGTCAGTCAGGCGTATAAAGGAAAACTCATTCAATCAATCACTTCTCTAACAAACGGTCCAAAAACATCCCAAAGGTGGAAACAAAGCCTTTGAAGATGCTATTGAGAGCAAGCGCTCAGAACCATCAAGCCCATTAAACTGGTTTTTCGGCAAGGTGGATTTTAAAATGATTCTAACAAAAATATAATAAGCAAAATGCAGAAAACACCATTCACCTGTCTTTTTGGTCAGTCCAAGCAAATCCTAAATAATAAAAAAATATAAACAAAAAATATAATTAAATAAATAAATAATAAAATATTCGAAAATGAATTACATATTAAATGGAATTATTAAACTACATGTAATGATAAATTAAATACATATATATATATATATATATATATATATATATATTCTCTCTCTATCTCTCTCTCTCTCTCTCTCCAGCCATGACTTACTCTAAAAGTAATAAAATCACTGTAAAAAAATATTTTCAATATTTGTTATCACAACATATTTTCTTTTGTCAAATCAACTTTATAATAATTTATTTAATTAAGAAAAGTTATTATTTTGAGTTTCTAATGATTAAATTAATCTCCTTCATTGTATTAACTCACTTTTTCCAGTTCAATCAACTTAAAATTTTAAGGCAACTAGGTTACTTACTTTTTTAAGTTAAACCAACAATATTTTTTTTTAAATCTAACAAATAAAAGTGGGGTGAAATCACATTATAAATGATCTAATATACATTGGCCACAATTATTTTCAACCATATAAATTCTTATGAGTAAAATATCTCTGAAGTATTCCCATTCATATTTACGTTTTTAGCATACAAAGAGTGACAAGGAACATGAAATTGTCCAGCCATGACTTTCTGTTCCACAGGAATATAAATATGAGGAAACGCATAAAGGCCAAATAGAGGAGAGGAGAACACATAGAGGAGAATTTGAGTGGCTAAAGACTCCCCAAGGATCACAGATGGAGAATTGCAGAGATTAGTTGAGTCTTGGGGTTGGAAAGCCTAAATAATAACATAAAATAAAAATAATTGTTCCAATTGTTCAATTGTTTTGTTCAATGAATGGATAGATTGTTGGTTGGTAGAAAAAAAGAAGAAAAAAATCAATTAACAAGGCAATGTGAAATATTTCCACAGGCTTCTTTGCTTATATTTATCAAATGCCTATAATTCGGTCCATGACCTACCCACAGTTGAACTGTCATTTACTCATGCTCCAGGATCAACATTGAGACATTACAGCTGTGCGTCTTCCTTGCATGTTTGAAAATTGCTTTGGTCTCATTATGTTCATGTGTAATGCATCAACTCTGGCCTATTTGGCCGAGCAGTGGGAGGCTGACCTTTTCTTGGCTGCCCCGGGCATCGATAACGATCTTGTCCAGCACAAAGACAATAAAAGAGCTGAAATATCACCAACCGTCCCGGCCTTATCTTCGCTTCTCACTGTGCAATGAGTCAAACGCAAAAGTCACCATCGGCAAAGAAAGCACAGCCTTCAACCTTCGCGACGGATATCAGCCCCGGTTAAGTCAGTAAAGAGAAGACAAAACCAAGAAAGACTGCCACTCTTGTGGCAACCTGGTATCTTTCCTCAGTATTCAAGCAGAAAATGGCTAGTCTGGTGCTTTGTGTGATTGCTTGACCTCTGGGATCGTGCCACCAGCGGGGGAGCGAATCTTCCCACGCCAGCATGAACAATCGGCCAGAAACAACAGTGGGTGGAAAGTTGGTACACATCAATCTGATTAGCTTTGACTTGCTGAGAGTGTTTTGAGGTGCTAAGGTGTAATCACACATACAATGTGGTGACTCAACAAATTTAAAGACCGGTACTTGGAAGAGTGGTACTCCAGTCGCCCATTGGCGACTAGCATGAGGATGTAGCTGAGTAAACATTAAGTTGAACATACAATTCTGTCATTGTATGTTGTTCCAAACCCATATGACATTCTCTCTTCCAAGGAACACAGAAGACATTCTGAAGATTAAAGCTTTCACTCTTCAAAAGAAAATACCATGATTATGTGAAGCCTATAAATGTGAAACAATGAGTGATCAATGATCATTCAATGAACCAAACGAACGAATTGACTCGGAAAAAGATTCATTCATTTTGATAAACGAGTTCGAACAGGAGAGTCACGAACGTGCATCACAGTACACAGCAAGGTGACCATTTGAGCTTATAAAACTTCAACTTTGTTATTTTTAAAAAAAATGAGCGATCATTTCGCTTGATAAGACCCTCATTCATCGTCTGGAATCATTTAAAGCCCTTTGAACAGTTTGCAGTTTTCACTGAAACTGTCTCACTGAAGTCCATAATATGGAGAAAAATGCTGGAATGTTTTCATCAAAAACCTTAATTTCTTTTCGACTGAAGAAAGAATGACATGGACAAATTGGATGACATGGGGGTGAGTAAATTATCAGCAAAAGTTTTTTCAAAAGTGAACTACTCCTTTAAGGGTGGTTAGGCTACAAAACTGAATTTGTTGTGTACTGTACACATAAGACATGAGGTCCATTGAGCCAGGCGCAATGAGAGTTCTTTTTCGATGCATGTCTCTTTAAATGATAATGAGCAACTGTTTACCCCACCCCTCTCTTCCATGGGTGGTGTCAAATGGCTGAGGGCATAAATATGCTAATACGGGACAGTGTCAGTGGTCGTGGGCGGAGCATGAGCATTTTGACATCATAGTGCTCAGAAAATTCAAACTGCCTGATTATTGAGAGTGTTTAGACTTTTTGAGGATTAAAAAAAAAACGAGAGAATGGATATTTTAATTTGCATGGTGGTTGCGTCCACACACTGCAAAGACACATGCAAACACCGTATAAAAGTGAATTTAGCATCCGATGACCCCTTTAAAGTTTGAATGGATTCACAGCCTGAATACGGAGCAATAGTTATTCATGTTTGTTGAGAATGAAGCAACTTCATAATTTTTTAATGAGACAAACAAGATATTAATAAACTATGGCTGGTGAGTACACGTTAACATGTGTATTTATCAGACGTTGCCAGCTCAACTACTTCTCATTATCCTCAGCTATTCCCATGCAAACAATGGAGAAATAATTGGTGTTGTTGATGGAGTGTTGCCATCAGAATATGAAAAAGATGTGTAGCGCTAACGTCACATGTTTTTATTTGGTTTGGCCACCAATTGAAACACCACCACCCAGCACACACACGCATACAGTATATCATATTTTCCCTAAATCCCTGCAGTCTTATATCATATGAAATTCTGTGCTGAAAATAAGTGGAAAAGTTAAGAAACGACATCTCGGCCATGGATGCAAGCGAAAGCAGAAGTTTGAGCTGTCAGGCGAATGAATTTCCATATATTTAATCAGACATGGCCAAGACAGCATGACCCCCCAAGTTTAATCTACTGCACTTGTATGAACGTCCAATCGGGTGCCAGATGCTCTTTGACCTATAAGTCTGAAAATTCACCCATCTCATTTCCAATTATCTTATCTTTTCAATCTCAAAGTATCAAAATGAAGGTTAAAGGCTGTTCATTTAGAATAATGAGTCTGTTCGGTGTTTGCCTGAAATCAAAGTGTCTGAAATTTGTATCTCCTCTTTGCCCTCTAAAACAAATGATTATTTCAGTAAGCTCTGTCCTGGTGCTCAGCTCTGTAATTTAAGACTAATCTAAGACGTAGGACGTACGTGAGACCCCTTCATTTAATGTTTTTCTCTCCTGATGGTGAAAAAGTCCAGAGAGTAATTGTTTTAACTTGCTTTTGGTTGTCTTTTAAAAGAAAAAATGCACCCAATAATGAAAATTATGTCTTTTTTTTTTTACTCACCTCATGTCACTACAAAACAGCGTGACTCGTCTTCAGTAGTACACGATAGAAGATATTTTGAAGAATGTGCTGGGTTCTCAACAGAGACCATCAGGTTTTCTATGTAAAAATGTGCTAGAATAATGGGTTTTACCACTGTGCTTTAGTTGCGGCATTATAAAATCTTGCCATTCAAGTTAAAAATAGTTCATCTTGTAAAAATGCGTCAATATAACTTGTAACACGCACAATTGCAAGCTATAAACTCACAATTCTGACTTTTTTCTTGCTATTCTGACTCTTTTTCTTAAAAGTGAGATATAACCTCACCATTGCCAGTTATAATGCCAGAATTGTGAGAAATAAAATCAGAATTGCAAGATATAAACTCGCAATTCTGACTTTTTTTCTCGACTCTTTTTCTTGCGATATGTAACTATTTATCATAATTGTGAGTTTATATCTAGCAATTCTGACTTTATTTCTCGCAATTGTGATTTTGTATCTCACAATTCTGACATTATAACTCACAATTATGAGTTTATATCAATAAATTTGAAAAAAAAAAAAGTCGGAATTGAATAAAAAAAAGTCAGAATTGCCAATTGAATAGCCCTGCTAGAAAGTAGGCCTAATAGCACACTGAAAAATAGTGCTCGACTTGGCGACCCCTTCAAAATCTTTGGGACCCCGCCTTTGGGAATGACTGATCTAACTGATGCTTTACCTTTAGCGTCAGTTAGATAACGCGGGTAGGTTTAGGTCTGGGGTAGGGTTAGGGTTAGATAGCGTCATCTAACTGAAGTTAAAGGGTGCACTGTAAAAAATTATTGTGATTTTAACACTAAAAGACTGTAAAAATGCTACAGTGAAAAACTGTTAATTGGTTAACAGAAAGTTTCCTTACTATATACGGTAAATAACTGTGATGTGTATATATAATGATTTAATGTAGTTTTACTGTAAATTACGGTTAAATTTATAGGTTTTGGAAGTGAAAAAGAAGAAGTCATTGTATAATTTACATTGAAAAAATTTAAATTAATTTTCCCACAATTCCCTGTGTGACACTTCACATTTAATGTATTTTAACTGTTTATTCTTAATTTTATTTAGTTTTTTTTTCTTATCAGTTATGTTCATTAGTGTTTTACCTTTAATGTTGTTAAATTAATTCTTATTTCATTTTTAAAATTTCAACATGTTACCATGATGGTGTTTAGTGTTTGTGTGAATGACACTGTGCAGCTTCCATGTAGTAATATGAACTCTCTTGTGGAAGAGCTGATAATGGTGAGCTTTGAGTGATCATTTGATTCTCATTACTCCTGTGATTGATGGCTGTCGGTGTATTACAATTGAAAAAAACAGATACTAATTCTTCAAAATGTCAGTAAATTAACATTATGTCAAATAATGAAATACGGGTTATTGCTGCAAAATAAAATACGGTCAAAGTCTGTAAAACCTAAAATGTTGCTACCGTACTTTTAACAGAAAAACTCTGGTAACCACAGGCCGGAGTTTTCCCGTAAATTTAACAGATTTTTTTTTACAGTGTGCCCTAAAACGTTGGATGTTGACGTATGGTCAAAAGCGTCAGTTAGATGACGTCTTGGGATGAGAACGGGCTGTGTTGGCATCTTTGGGATCCTATTGAGTGCGAATGCACAAATTTCCGAAGGTTTTGAAACTTTTTGAAACTTGCCTCTAGAATGTTGCGGGTTTTTTTAATTTCATTTTTATTTTATTTTTTTTATTTATTAGTTTTTAAATAGAAACACAAAATCACGTTCTGAGTGAATCAGCCCTTAGAGATCTTGATTTTTAATGTGTACAAACATCTATCGAGAAAATATACAGTGTGTTGAGGGTTAGGGCTGTTTTAGAACTTATCTTCAGAAGATTTGCTTTTTCTGGTGTAGCCTACATCCACTCTGTAGCCATTGATCAAAATATGAAAAGATGTTTTCAGTCAATGAGTTATTAATATTTTATCACAGTGAATCATTTATGAATGATGCACGGCCCAGAATGCTCAGAATGTCCTAAATTGTGTCTGTCAGATGATTCATGATGTGCGTAAATGTAGGCCGCAATCTAGCTACAGCTAATATCACACAAACAAACAGTGATTGATTATCTCCATGCTTGATTAAGAACGTAGTTTCAATTTCCTGAGGCCTTAAACTAGGGCATTAATTGAACGGATTAATGATAGTGTCCGTTCAATTAAAACAAAAAACAAAAAACGTTTTTGGGAAAAATATGAGCAAAATGTGTAAAAAAAAAAGATACAAAATAAATAAATGAAATGGTTAATGTTCTACTAGAGACAAAGGAATGAAAATAGAGAAGACTGAAATTGTTGTTGTGACATTACAGTGTCATAGGCATTTTACCGGCCATTAAAGACCACAGGTTCCATCACTGTCACCTCTCCTGGAGACACTGAAAGTGGCACTTGCCTTAATGGTCTAACTCAAATGGATTAATATTCTGTTTTATGTAACTGAATGGATAAATTGTCACTTGGCCAAAGCCAATACGTGTTCCCATTTACTCGGAAATGCAGCTGATTTAGCACAAAACGTGGAATTGCAATGGTTGAGATGATGTTTTCAAACTCTAAACTAAAACGAAACATTTTTTGCTACTTGTTCAATTTACTTAATAAATTTACTATTTTTTTTAACATTATGTGCAATCCACTTTAATTGATTCTAAATGGATTAAATCCTACTCAGTGTGACTAAATGAGTATTTTTCATTGGCACAAACATTGCCAGTTCCCCGAATCCTTTGCATCCAACTGGAAGGGGAGATTAGAGCTTGAAATTAAAAAGCTTGTTAAATGGGGTTATGAGTAAGAGATATGGAAACTTGTTAGTGTTGAATGTTTCTGTGTTGAAAATTTCTATCTGTACGTCCATCCGTGGATTCTATGTGTTCGTTTTCGATACGGATTTCGAAAAAAAACATGAAAAGCCAGGGTGAGGAAGAAGAAAGGGAAAGGTGGGTTGGAGAGAACAGCAGATCTCTGGGGAGAGGAAAAGTGAGCAGAGATGTGTGCGTCTGGATGGATGCTTGGCAAAGAAGAGAAGATTAGAGCAAAAAGGATGAAGCTGCATTCATTTCCTTAATGGTGCCTGCGCCTCTGACCCAGGGCAAAGCTGTTGGGGTTTCAGGGCCTCAAAAAAACAATGCTGACAGACCAAATCCCTCGCCACTTTGGCAGGACATCAGCAGTGGCAGTTAACCTTTTCGTATAGCGCCTATATAGCTGGAAGATATTTGCTTTGAAGCTCGGGACGGATGCAGACAGAAGATTTGAATTATGCCCTTATTAAATGGGAGTCTTTACGTCACAACCGCGTTTGCCCATTTCCTTCTTACCCTTCGCTACTTAATCAGCAGCTGTCAGGAAGCCAGTGGATCAAACTCATAGCAATTTATCAAAAGCAGCACATGGACTCCCTGCAGGTCAGAAACCGTCCAACCCCCCCCCCCCCCCCCCCATCGTTTCCACACGCACAAACCCCTAAAAAATTGCAAACAATACAGGGGTTATTATGGATAATGGATTCCAGTGGCTCAATGAAACCGAGAGTAACAACAAGCTGTCATTCATGTTTGCTGAGTAAATGGCACCTCGTCTGCCTTGACGACAAAATTGGCATGCAAACTTGTGCTGTAATTCGCCATATGTATGTGCACATGTACCTATGTGAAAGTGATGATTGCTATTCATTGTAATCTAGTGTCTTGTCCTTGACAGCCCTCTTAAGAGATTGCAGGCGAGGTCCCGGAGGGCAGCGTCGAGGATGAGGATGTCTCTCCAGCTGAACGGGTGCAAATTGAATCCGCCGGTAACGATTAGCGATGGTAGCAGGCATGAAGCACTTCAGCCGTGTCCCTTTCCCGGTGAGATGTGCCTTTGAAGTTCACCTGACACAGTCTTGTGCGACTGGGGGGATAAAATGACTTGAATTGACTTGAAAAGTATGCCGCTGAGCAAGAGCTTTAACGAAAAAAGTACACAGAGGAAACAAACATCATTTAATATTGATTCATTCTCTTCAAGGACAAACATTCCTACCGTTAGGCTTTCTAAAGCATCTAGTTTAGGACTGTAAAACATTTGCTTTGACCAAAGGAAGTTGGTGTTTGTGACTTTGTCGAAGTTTACGGATAGTTCACCTACAAAGAATGTTGGTAATCAAATATTTGACTGGAGCCATTGACTTCCGAAGAAGGATAAAAGATACTATGGAAGTCAATAGCTACTGTCAACTGTCCAGTTACCAACATTCTATAAAATAATTATTTTGTGTCCATACAGGATTGGAACAACTTGTGGGTCAGTAAATTATGACAACATTTATCCCTGCTAATTTTGCTTTGGCATTGTTGCACAATACATTTTAAAACCAAATGCAAGGCAAATTTTTGACAAATATTGCTGTCTGAGACATTGATCTAAGATCTAAACGTTGCTTAACTGTTTTTTGGCGCAAAAATGCAGCTTTACTTCAAGAATTTGTTGTATGTTTGCTTCAAAATTCGCTATGGAATGGAAGTAGGGACAGAGCTTTTCCTTCTGTATTTTGAAGGATATATCCGAATTTAACGAATTATCAGAAAATATCAACAATTCAATTCAAATTTATTTGTATAGCACTTTTCACAATGCATATTGTTTCAGAAAGTGCATTTCAGATATGGACATAGAAAAATACAGTTAGTTAATCATGTATTAATATAGGGCATAACATATTGCTGGTGTTGTCGTCTCTTCACAGGAGTTTAGACGTCTCATCGCAGGTGTTGTCTCTGTAAGAGGCTGGACCATTTAGGGCTTTATAGGTCAGTAGTAGTACTTTGTAATTGAAACTTGATAGGTAACCTGTGTAGAGATGATAAAATTGATGTTATATGATCATATTTTCTTGACCTAGTAAGAACTGCAGCTTGTTTATTGAGGATGCAGGAAAACCAGCTAATAAAGCATAACAGTAATCTAGTCTCGAGGTCATGAATACTTGAACAAACTTTTCTGCATCAGAAACAGATAGCGTTACGAAGTTCAGCAATGTTTCTAATGTAAAAAAAGGCTGTTCTTGTAAATATGATTTTTGAAAGACAAGATGCGGTCTGGTATAACACCCAGGTCTTTTACTGTAGTGGATAAAGTAACAGGACATCCTTCTATATTAAAGTTGTATTGTTAGAGGTTTTGTGGGTAGTTTTTTTGGACCAATAAGTAATACCTCCGTTTTATCTGAATTTAATAGCAGGAAATTACACGTCATCCATCCATTTTATATCTTTAGGACTCTGTCAATTTAGATGAGTTAGTTTTTTTTCCATCTGGTCGTGATGAAATATATAATTGAGTGTCATCAGCTTAACAGTGGAAATTAATTCCATGTTTTGTTATAATATTACCAAGTGGCAGCTTATATATTGAGAAAAGCAGAGGGCCTAACACAGATCCTTGTGGCACTCCATAGTCTACTGACTGACGTTATCTTCGATTTTTCCCCATTTAAACAGACAAAATGGTCAGATAAGTACGATCTAAACCAGCTTAATGCCTGTCCCTTAACACCAGTGGAGTCTTGTAGTCGATCCAAGAGTATTTTATGATCTATAGTGTCGAATGCAGCACTAAGATCGAATAGAA
Source organism: Pimephales promelas (assembly GCF_016745375.1). The sequence goes on from NW_024121466.1 coordinate 4,636,449, forward strand.
CTAGTATTGAGATACAGCCTTGGTCAGAAGCTCCAAGTAAATCATGTGTAATTTGCAGTTTCTGTGCTATGATGCGGTCTGAATCCTGACTGGAATTTTTCATAGATATCATTTTCTTGCAAGAAAGAGCAGAATTGAGCGGACACAACTCTAGTATTTTAGACATAAATGGAAGATTTGAAATGGGCCTGTTATTTGGATCTCATTGCGGTTTCTTAATGAGATGTTTTATTACTGTCAGCTTGAATATTCTTGGAACATGACCTTAAAATAAAGTTAATAATATTGAGAAGAGGCTCTTCCACCACAGGTAACACTTCTTTCAGTAGTTTAGTGGGTATTGGATCTAATAAACGTGTTGTTGGTTGAGAGATGCCATGATAAGTTTATGTGAATGTGATGAAATTCATAAAATCATTACTACTATACTGTAACGGAATATTTTGCTCAGGTGATGTCTGTTTATTTGTTAGTCTAGCCACGGTGTTAAATAAAAACCTTTGCTTATTTTGGTTATTTTTTTTATTAGTTTGCGGAGATGCTCAGTCCTGGCTGCTTTTAGTGCCTTTTTGTAACGTGACATAGGCCTACGGTCTTTCCACGCGATTCTATTGACCTCTAAATTAGTTTGTTTCCATTATAAATTACGAGTTTTGATAAAATGCGTAGCACTGTTGTACCATGGTGCTTTAGTTTTCTCTCTGACCTTTTTTAATCTAATTGGTGTAACAATGTCTAATGTTGCCTACTAGAGAAAATGGAGCTCAAACTGCTAGTCATTTCCTCTAGTAGTTCGTCTGTTTGTTAGGGTTCACTTAGCAGCTTGGATTGTTCTGCCTGGTCGATAACGTAGCACAACATGACAAATTTCTGCAGTACGTCGTATGCAAGTTACCATGTAATGATCAGTGACATCATCACTTTGCGGTATAATATCTATATCGGTTGGATTGGTTCCATATGATATAATTAAATCTAGTGTATGATTTAGACGATGAGTGGGACCACTGAAATAACACGTATTTAGAACACAAATTGAGTGAAATTCTATTTAATTCCGACTTTTTGTATTTAGTGTTTTGCACCTGCACTTTCACATATTAACAGACATTATGAGCTTTTTTTTGTACATTACAGGAATTTAATTACGTCGCTCTGCAGTTATACAAATATTTTCTCCATCTCAATATTTGCATAAATGAAATTTCTCTCAGTTGGAAGTATTGAGCCCGTTCCATCTTCTTTTAAATCAAAACACGATATTTCCCACTTTTTGAAATGTCTGTGTTTGGAACCACCCATGTGAGACGTGGGCTAATAATAAGCCATTTGTGCTATATTTTAACTTTATACACACTATATACTATTCCAAAGTTTGTGGTCAATAAGAATAAAAAATAATAATAATAGTTAAAGCTTTAAGCAAGAATGGATTTAAAATAAATAACAACTTTGTCAACTTAGTGGTAAAATGAAATCCTTCGGAAAGATTAACAACCTTTTCAGTGTCACCAATGTGAAGGTTTTCGAATCATTAACAAAAGTATTGACCCGTTTACAGTCTTTTAAAGTCAATTCCTCAGAAAGCTGAGAGAATTGATGCCCCTGGTTGTTTCTCTCTCTGCCTGTCTTTCTATATACAACCCAAGGCCTTTTACATCACATTCTGTCAAAACCAAGAGGCTGCTGAACACTGTTTAATAGCAGCTGGAAACGACTTGAACTTGAACTGTCTGTAGGAGTCTTTCGAAAGAACTTTCATGTGACTGCTCGTGCCTTCCGGCAACAATTAATTTTCAAAATGTTGGAGGAACCAAGGATGTAGGATTCAGACACATTTTTAGTTCTTTGCGTCTCCTTGTGCCCACCTGTCAGCTGAGGTTTGCCAATTACTCCAATAATCAAGACTTGGATTAACAGCTAGGAAATCCAGGATAAACATTAGTAAGCCAGTTGGCAGTTGTAAAGTGAAACTGAATGCCCAGACAGGCATGCAATGCTTCCTTGTTGTGCTCCCATGAATTAATGAGTCTGCTCTGACTGGCATAAGAATCTCTCTTACGACAGCACTTCAGCTGTGATCTGCAGTCGACACAAATTTGAATTTATGAATTTTGTTGTATTAATTAAGATAGTTTTCTATATAATATAGAACTGATGTGAATATTCGACTGTATATAGTGGGGCCAAAACGTCTGAGAGCACTAGTGAAAATGTGAAGTTTATTATAATGGACAAAATATAAACTTGGATAAGTGCAACATATTTATATTAATGAAATATTATGTCACAATAACACTGTACATCTGTACACAACGCTTATTAGCAATTAGCAATATTAGCAAAATGACTTTTATACAAGTTAATCAGTTAACGAATCAGTTGAGTAAATTATTGAATGATTCACTTATATAGACAGTCACTTGTTTAGTTTCTGAACGTGTCAGCATGTTTGAACAAATCGTTTGAGTGAATGAGTGACACACGGGCTGCGTCTGAAATCGCATACTCTCTTGAGGTACTTATTTTGCATAGGTAAATCATTGACGTGAATACTTTATACTCAACAATGCTATACATTGGAATATAATATTTGTAACCAGTTTAAAGGGAACCAGCAAAAGATGAATGTAACTTTAATGACGCTACAAAAAACTAAAGTAAAGCGGCAGCCCTGCACAGACGACTGGTGCATATAAACATAGTTAAACATAGTTATAAATGTGCAGGCCTGGTCTTCTCTCATCCTTCACTGTCGTCACTCCTCGTTTCATCCTTCCGAAGCTCCTCTGTGAGACTCGAGACCAGTCTGAGTCTGAGATTGTTCCGTTCCCAAAGCTCTCGGCCCCACCTTGCTTGCCACAATATTCCTTAAATAGTACATCATATTATAAATAAAATGATGACAATATTTCATGAGCATATTCATTTTATACTAAATTGTAGCATTTATTTATTTATGCATATATTTCTATTTATGTTTCATATATATTTCTATAATATGTTTATCATTTTATATTTAATACTTGTCACTATCTACTAGTGTAACAATGCAAACTTCAGAAAGACTCACCACAAATGCATAAAAAGCTAAACAAAATGTGTTAAAAGAATTTAATTTTCAATTTTGATTATAATTACAAATATTATAATGGGAAACTATTATATAAGATTTAAAATATATATAATATTAATATATTCATGACATATTATAGTTGCATGCACACCAAGCTGTCAATCACTTTTCACAGTGGGCTATCATCTAATTTTCAGCAATACCTCATTATAATGAGATTCATCAATCCATATCCCCATGTCAGGGCCAGGGGTGTGTTGGGGTGTGTTGTGGGCAAGCTGCATAATCATATGGTGGAAGTATAGCATGCTCAAACAGATAATGATGAGGTAGGAAACAAAGAAAATGTTCTTTTTGTAAGTTAATTAGAGGACAGAAGCAGGACGGATGCAATCAGAATATATGCAGGAGGCTTTGGCAGCCTCTTCACCTGTTTTCTGGATGCCATATCAGCATGGCATATTGATCAGTATTCAAATGGCATGCAAGCACATAAGCTTGACAGAAAAATATGGAGCTGTATGTAAATTGCTTGAGTCCTTCGGGCTTACTTCTCTTTATGAGTGAGAACTAAACTTAACAGGATAGCAGAATTGGGATAGTTACTGTAACAGCAACTTACAATTTAAAGTCAAGTTTTGAAAAAGTAGTTACTGCAAAAGAAGTAGTTTTTACTACTTTATTAACAACAAGTATACTGAAGCTACTGTACTTAAGGGGTTCAGTAGATTTGTAATCATCAGAGTTGTTTTTGTTATCTGAATTAAAAATAGGATAATTGTAAAAAATATTAAATAAATGTAAAAATAATAATTTATGAGTTGCAAAACTTGAAGGGAAATGCTGCTGAAATAAAATGATTTTACCAACTAAAAATAAAGTAAGTTTAAGTTAAAGTAAAAATTAAAAAAATAAATAAAATAAACTGGAAAAAATTAAAATATTTAAAAAACAAAAATAATAAAAATGCGTTAATCAGAACGCTGACTAAATAGAATTTTCGAAGCGATTTAGTTTTTCATCATGAAAGCAAGGATTTCTTTAATTAAAGAATTTCTTCTCAATTAGAATATCAGCTTTAAATCTATAATCTCGATTTACACAGACCTTATATAAGTACATTCAAAATATAAGTGACAAACAGTGGCATAGTATGTAACAAAATATTTAGCAATAATTATCAAACATTTATTTTCTTTTTAAATAGATTTTTGATTTCATAAAGCATCCAAAATGGACCAATTTGCTTAAATGAATCAGGTCTTTCATCATAACTTAAAAGAGTGTGAGAGGGCAGATTACAGTTAGATTGGATCATTGTTATTTTAGACATTATTTTAAAATGTTATTTAACATTTTCATTTTAAATTTAGTTAAGTTTAAATTTAATTAAATAAAATTTAAGTTTTATTAATGTGCTTTTTTATATTTCTACTTTGCTTTAATTTATTTTTATTTCAGTTTTAGTAAGTCAACTTAGTTTCAGTTATTTTCTAATCGGCTAAACATTTCCAATTTGTCGTTTGAGTTTTAATAATGTGCTTTTTTTATATTTCTACTTAGCTTTAATTTATTTTTATTTCAGTTTTAGTAATTTTAGTATCTCAACTTAGTTTCAGTTAGTTTCTAAACTGCTAAACATTTCCAATTTGTCGTTTAAGTTTTATTAATGTGCTTTTTTATATTTCTACTTAGCTTTAATTTAGTTTTATTTCAGTTTTAGTAATTTTAGTATCTCAACTTAGTTTCAGTTAGTTTCTAAACTGCTAAACATTTCCAATTTGTCATTCAAGTCACATAGCTTTTTGTTTTTCATCTAATATTTATCTTTCATTTTATTTCAGCTTTATTTCAATTAATGAAAACAATTTTTCAATAGTTTTAATTTGAGCAAACATTTAACACTGGATTGGATGGAATTTATTATTAGTATTTTTTATAATGAATACATTTTATTTGTACAGCAGCATTGTGTATTGTACAGCAGTATGGAAACCAATTTCCGCACATGAAAACAAAACAAAACAAATAAAACACAATTCTGATAGAAAATGGAAATATAATGTCACATTATAGAAAAAATAGTCAGTTATAAGTCAAACATTTTAGACAAAGTCACAATTACTTTATTTATTTGGTAACACTTTATTTTGATAGTCCACTTTAGACATTCAACTAACTATAAGTAACTTTGCCGCTACATGTCAACTAACTATCATTAGAGGATTAGTAGACTGTCTGCTTAATATATATCAGCTAACACTTTATTTTGTTGGTCCCCCAACATATATTCAACTGACTGTAAGTAGCAACTACAAGTCAACTTGTTCTCCTAACCTACCCTAACACCTAACCCTAACCTAACAGTCTACTGACAGTCTACTACAGCCTACTAATACTCTAATGACACTTAGTTGACATGTAGTTGAAAAGTTACTTAAAGTTAGTAGAATGTCTAAAGTGACTATCGAAATAAAGTGTAACCATTTATTTATTTATTTAATCTTAGGTGTAAATGGGCTTCCATCTATAGTTAAATATAAAAACGTTTAAGAAAGAAGGCTGCATAAGCAATGTAATGCTATTAAAAACATCAAAGTGGCATATACTTGTCAATAAAAGCATAAATGAAAAGCTATAGTTGTGTGCACTAACTCCCCAAAACTGCAATTGAGACCTGATATGTTTTTGAAGTTTCTATAATGTGTTTATGATGATTTCTGCAGTAAATGGCAATGTAGATTAAAGTGTTTAGTCAATCTGTCAATCAAGCATTTAATTTAGACCCTTCCTAAAGTACGCCTACGATAACTATTACCGTGTTGAACTTGAAAAAGAAACTTAGAAATAAAGTCAGTGTGCCCTCCCAACTAATAGCATAGAAGATTGCTTTTCAAAACTATAAGCTACACATAATACCCAAGAGATGCAATATCAGTCTACCATACAACTACTGATTACAGCTTTCACCATAACCAAAGGAAGTGTAAGCTTGCAACATATTCACACAACTGTAAAGCTAAACAACATCTCAATTTTACCCAGACTTGTCAGTGCCCTGCAGTTGTCATCCGAGGAGCCTGTTTTTTGATCTCCAGCAAGTGGCCTGTGTAGATAATGACGTGTTTTCAGGTAGACCGGACCGGAGGCCATGTGCACCGATAAGTCTGACATAAAGGGATTTCTGGAAACCCTCCCGTTGTGCTGCTCCCTATTTCAGATGGTCATATTAGCAGAGTTATCAGCGTGACATAGGCTGCTCAAGGCCAAATGTATTGATCCACTGACGGCTTACTGACAGACTCACACACAGAGAACCAATTCTCGAAATGAAAATCCATTTTTCATACTGTACATTTCATTATAATGCTGTGGCGCATACATTTACTTAACATTTAAATCAACTGATTTTGTGTTTATTTTCAAAAATATTATAGAATTGTAATATTTATTGAAATGTATTGGTTATATCAGTCAAGTAATATATTATTATTAAAGTAATATGTAAAAAAAAAAAAACCTCGAACGTATCATCGCTTTTTATTTTTATGCTTATTGTAAAGTCCTTTTACTATGAAAAAAAAAATGAAAATTCTGTCAGTATTTACTCACCCTTATGTTGTTCCAAACCTCTATGTGTTTTTTTGTTCTGCTGAACACAAAGGAATATATTTGGAAGAATGTTTTTATGAAACAGATCTCATTCCCCATTGACTCCCATACATACTATGGTAGTCAATGGGGAATGAGATCTGTTTGATTAAAACATTCTTCCAAATATCTTCCTTTGTGTTCAGCAGAACTAGAAAACACATAGAGGTTTGGAACAACATAAGGGTGAGTAAATACTGACAGAATTTTCATTTTTGGGTGAACTAACCCTTTAACATTGTTCCTGTTGGTTCCTGTTCATAAAAAAGTACTTTGATCGTTCTCGCTCTTTTTGGTGGATTAAATGTTACAGTAATTATATTACTGTATTAATTACTCTCTCTATAAAGTTTTATCAGTAAGTATTGACAAAAAGTATAACATTTTAACATTAGATGTTCAATTTTTATGTTAAACACAGTAACTTTAACTAATTAAATAACAGAAAAAATAAGAGATCCCTTTACTCCCTTTATTCCTTTCACAATAATTATATTATAGTAATTACTTAGAAATGCACTAAAATGCACTGTCAGTATTATGCTTATTGACATGTTTATTGATAGTTTTTTTTTATCGTTTGACTGCAAGGTTAGGCAATTTCACCTAATTGTGTGTGTGATTGTGTGTGATTTGTATTATACTATATGCTACACAACAAATTGCCCCATTGGGGACAATAAAGAAATTTGAACTACACCCAACACTCATCATAATACATTTTTATAATGCATTTTATTCCTTTTTACCTCACGTAATCCACACAGGGGGTTAGATTATGCAGGATGTGAAAGTTTTTGACTGAGACAGAGAGACACATCAAGCGACAGAAAGAGAAGTGAAGTAGAAATGAATCTGTCTCTTTTTATTGAATGTGCCGAAAATAGTCTGCATGTTGTTTGTCAGAAAGCCATGAACATTTGCTTCGGCAGATTGCAAGGTTTAATAATTGCCTCATACACGCAGAGCTCAAATACATATAAGTTTTATCAACATTTTGCCAGACTGACTAACTACAACTTTACTTCTGAAGTCAAAGTAGAAAGTATTGAGATGCTACGCAATACAAAATCAGGTTAAAGCTGCAAGCAGCAATGAAAGGGCCCTCACACCCGTCCCACCGCTAGTACGTTGCTAGTACTGCATTGCAGTGTTAAACATGTCACTTCCTGTCACCAGTAGGTGGCGCCATGACTAACTGAATATCACCATGTGGATGCGTTCAGGGTAGGACTCTTATCAAATGTGAATTTTGGGGCAGATTGGACATTGAATGCTTAAAGGGATAGTTGACTTTGAAATGAATTTTTGATATGTTATACCTTACCTCAAGGGCATCCAAGATGTAGGTGTCTTTGTTTCCACAGTATTTTCAATTTTGATATTTTTAGGTCAAACCATTTTTGTCTATCAGTCATATAATGGAGGTATATGGGGTCCACATCAAAGAGCATGCACAGAGAAGTCCAAATTAAACATGAATTAATGACTCGTAAATGTAAGTACACATTGATGGCCTAAGACACGAAACGAGTGGTTTGTGTGAGAAAACGAACAGTATTTATAAAGTTTTTACCTTGTGTAACCACAGCCACGTCCAAGTGATCTGAAGGCACGGGCGCTTCGTTCTGCGCAAACGCCGGAAAGCGCCGAAAGTGATCTCTTGCACGGTTGCGAAAAAAATCAACGGTGTCTGTTGATATATCGAAATCGTCTTCCATTACATTTACGAGTCATTAAATCATGTTTAATTTGGACTTTTCTGTGCATGCTCATTGAGGTGGACCCCATATACCTCCATTATATGCCTGACAGAGAAGCACGGTTTGACCTAAAAATATCAAAATTGAAAATACTGTGGAAACAAAGACACATACATTTCAAAAAATAATTTCAAAGTAAACTATCCCTTTAAGTTACAACCAAGGTATGCACTGTTTTAGCATGTTTCTAACATGTTCCTTGGGGTAGATCTGAAATATCTAGTGCCATTTAAATTTACTAATTATGGGTCAATTACTAATTAAGGCGACAAAATAAAACTTCAGCAAAGTTTTATATCTTGAATGAATTCTTAGGACAAGGAATCTGCCAACAGATGTTGATGTAAGCTGGTGTGTTGATTAAGTTGCTGCTCACAAAGCTTTCAAGAGCGAGTGCTCCTCACCTATTACTAATTCAAAAGGCAATTTAAAAAAAACATAAATCAGCAGCATGCACATACAAATATGATTTGTTTTCGCCCTCCAGCTTTTAATTACATGGGCAGGTAGACCAATAAATTTGAGTTATGAAAGTTTGAAGAACTTTCAATGTCAGTCGAAAGTCACATGGGTCCTGTCAAGCCACCAAACGGCTGTCAAAGTCCTTTGATAAACTGTCAATCAAGCTTATGGATTGTCTGATTGGGCTGACAGAGACCAAAAACCAAGGTATATGCTGGAGCAATGTTAAAAAAAAAATCATATTTTTGCCCTTCTTCTCAAATCCTTTTATGTATATGCAAATAACCCTGGATATTTTCCCTAGAAATTTTATTTGTTGGTATAATGCGATTCTGATAACCTTAAAGAGATGGTGTGCTAGACTAGAGGGTCTGTTTAGAGCTACAAATCTCTTTTAAATGTGACCTGAAGGTAACAGCTTATTATAACTAAATTTAGATAATATGTTAATAAGGTTTGAACTTTCGAGCGAAATCAGGATATGGGCCAACTGGCATTTATAGCTTGTAAATTAACCCATTAACATTGTGTTGATGTAAAAACTGTGGTACAAATTGTGCCAAAAAGGTTCTATAGGGAGAAATGTCTTAAAATGACTGCACAATACTTAATATATTTTTTCTGCTCATAAAAGTATGTTTATGAAATGTTTAATACATAAAATGTAATTTTATGTACAATAAATGTAATCGTTTCGCAAAAAATAGGCAAATGTTTAAAGCTAACCGAAGACTGACTTTGCTTTTATATTAAGGGGAAACTAACTTAAGTTGCGCCTCTGGGGAAAACCAGTGCGCAATATAAACTCTCTAACCAAATTTGCAAACGCAAAAGTCTGCTAAGGATGAAACAGACTTTGTATTAGCTTTTCTCAGTTGCACATATCTGCCCTCTGAGAGATGTAGTGGTATCTCAGAATAGCTGTCGAGGCACAAGACAATGAGATTCGAGTGCCGAGATTTTGCGCCGAACCGTTGAGAGATGCGTGAACCGTTGAGAGATGCTTTTCTGCTTTCCCTGAAACTCAACAACCTGATACGGAGGCGCTGGGAACAGCTGCGTCCTATTTATGAGTCCAATTATGCGTCTCGTATTTGAAACTCTAAAATAGCTCAATATACTTTTGCAGTTCATTGCTTCTGTTAGCAAAGAGCTTAATAAAAGTATTTTTTTTGGTCCACATGATTTATGACAAACAGTGACAACCAATCCTTCTGTAGTGGGATTTTTTTTTTAGTTCAGCAGTGGGTTCAGTCTGAATTAAATTAGCTTTGAAATGAAAATCCTGTCACGAATGGCTGAAGGTGTTCGAATGCACCAAACCCATCTTTAATGGGCAGTCACGCTGTTGGAAGGAGAAATATTTTTCATAACCTGGTGAGTCTAAAATCACTCCAGGTTCTGAGAAACAAGGCTTCAATCATACACATTCATCAGCAGCCTATTAAAAAAGAATGGTTGTCTTACAGCACAGCTGAGATCTTCCTAAAATGATTGATCTTATCAATCCCACAGTCTGGTTCTTGGATCTGAAATCCTCCAAAAGTCAACCTAGGCTCACAGGAAAATCATGACTTAATACTGTACCGACATTTTTGCAAAACTCCAATACCCTGCATTTTACAGCTGACATGAACACCAGTGGCAGCAAAACGCTTCGGTTATGGTAGGTTTAGGTCTGGGCTAGGGTTAGGGTTAGACCACTAGTAGGCGCCTTCTGCACCATATATATCTGCATCTCATTTGACGCTAAAGGGTGCCATGTGCGTTGGATGTTTACGCTTTGGCAAACGCGTCGTATATGACGTCTTGGGATGAGAACGGTCTCGAAATACTGCTACCCCAGCGCAGTCTCATCCCAAGACGTCATATAACTGACGTCTTGGGACGTCTTTTGACCATACGTCAATATCCGCCTTTTTAGGGTCCCCTTGATGACGTTATCGGATCCTAACTTTACCCCAGACCTAAACCTAACCCATCACCTAACTGACGTTAAAGGTAAAGCGTCAGGATTGTCATCAACCGACGTTTAAGGGGACCCTAAAAAGGCGGATATTGCTACGCTATCTCACGACCAATTCGTACGAATTCGTACGAATGATTCAAAAGTGGCTAATTCGTACTAATTCATACGACCTCACTCGTACGAATTCGTACGATTTGTCTAAACCCACGTGACGGTTATGTTTAGGGGCGGGGTCAGGGGTAGGTCATTCGTACGAATTCATACGAATTGGCTAATTCGTAAAATATGTACGATTTAGTAAAATCGTACTAATTCGTACGAGTGAGGTCGTACGAATTGTTACGAATTAGCAACCTCGTAAAATCAGCCCATTCTCACCCCCAAGGCGTCACTTAACTGACGCCTTGGGAAGCATTTGGGCATGCTTCAATATCTGACGCTTTAGGCGCCCTTTAGCGTCAGTTAGATGACTCCCTAGGATCGCGTGTACCCTACCCCCACCCCACACCTAAACCTAACCGCGTCCTCTAACTGACGCTTTCCTTTAGCGTCAGTTAGATGACGCCGTAGGATCGCGTCATGTAAGTGACGCCAAAGGGCGCCTAAAACGTCAAATAGTGAAGCATGGTCAAAGGTGACGCCTTGGGGTGAGAATGCGTTGCGTAAAATTCGTACGAATTCTCGTGAGATCGGGTTGGATATTGACGTACAGTCAAAAGACAGTTATATGACTTCTTGGGATGAGCTGTGTTAGCTACCCACCATTTTTTTTTTAAAAAAGAAGCAGTGTAGACATACATTATAGGCTATAGATTTAATCTACGAACTAACTTTACGAACATGGAAAAGAGAGATAAATGGACCTCTCAACCTGTATGCGTAGGAGAAAATTCAACGCAACTTTAAGGGAATGCAGTTTCGAAAGACCCCTATATAGCCATCCCGAGTATGGGATGGGGTTTTTGAATGGGACTAGACCCAGTGTGAGAAGTGGGGCCGATAGTGGTCCGTTACTCGTGCACCGCTTTGTAATAAGCCCCCTCCACACAAGCAGCCTACTCCCATGCCATTTCTTTTGCGTTTAAATCTTTGTAGAAGAAATCCCGCCGGTCATAGAAACATTTGCTTTTCCACCAACGAAGAGGCGAGTGCCATCCATAACTTTTTTTTTTCCTAAATGTGAGGTATGATAGTTTCCTGGCTTTTCCCAGGGAAGAAAGTCATATGTTGACTTTGAAACACAGGAGACTTTAGTAACAAGTATTTGTAGTGAAATTATTAGATTTTCGTGTCAATGTACATTTTGACCACAAGCAATGCTCTATCCCTTTAGTTCTGCCAATGCAACTCAACAAAAATACTTGTGTGAAAATGATTTCTGCACCTTTAAAGTTTGTATTGTAGAGGTGTACGCATGTATATTGTGGCCTTGGACTATAATTTAGGATCACCCAAGCCTTGACAAGTAGAAATTCTAATCAAATATTAATCAGAAGCCGTGTGGAAAGGGGTCATGACTCAACACCACAGAACACTGACTGAGCATCCTGCCTTAAATGAATTCTTTTGGTACCTTATAACTCCTGCTAGTTAAATAGAGAATCGGACTATGAGGCAATCCGCGCATCAACATGACAGTAAGTTTAAGGGAAGATAAATGGCTCATGGGTAATGTAAGAGGGAATACTTAATGCATGGCCCTCAAGATTGTGCCCCAAAGAGTTTTATAGCTCAGTTAGGGGCAGTAATGAAGTATTGCCTTGATCAGGAAGAGGCTGGTATGTTTTGTGCACATACTAAAAATATAATAGAATAAAAAGAGTTCAGTGATGCTAATAGCATCTGTTTGATGCCTCTGAGCATTTGCTATTGTTTCGGAGAGCGAGGTATGGGCTCTCTCTCGGGATTCGTCTGTTCAGTATGCAGTCTGCTGAATAGTTTAGACACGTTTTTGCTTTTATTTATGCACGAATGTACTTATTTTTTTATTTATCCCCTTGTTAATGATCTCAATAAAGCAATGACTTGAGACTGTTATTTTGTTTTCAAGAAGAAGAACGTGGTCAATGAAGTATGAAAGAATGATAACATGCGTTAATAACAAACGTTCCCTAGGCAAAAAATACATTGGAAAATATACTAGGAAAACATATTTCAAATATATACCAAATATATTGTTAAAAGTACAGCTTGAGGAAATATGTTACACTCTACATATACATATGTTAATGGGATAGTAAAGTGTCCATTGAATTCACACTTCAGAATCTCGGTGCAAGTATAAGGTCATCGGGGGACTTTTTGCCTGTTTTTCGAATACTGTTCGGACTACTTCTATTTTGGTGTACTGTTTTTTGCATATATCTATATAGTAGGAAAGTATTTCATTTCTTACACGGTGAGAATCTTCAAATGAACAGTTTTCAGACTGAGATAGCTGAAAGTTATTGTTTTTTTGACCTTAGATGCATGTAAACATACTGTTGGAGACCTCAAAAATAAAATTAGGAACGTTTAAAAGTATAGACAGGAGCACTTTAAATTTTCAAATGCCAAAATATACCACAAAATATACATTAAAAGGCAAGAAAATACATAAGAGATGCTATATAAATAACTAAAAGATATATGTAAAAATATTGAAACATTCATTTTTGCCATTTGGGAAAAAAAGCTAGAGCTGAAAAAGCACACTCGTACTGTTAGAATGAGTTCTGCTATAACTTAAAATGACAGCAAGAGCTGCGTGTAGAGATAATTTGAATACATTTATACATTGGTATACTAAGTAATCCACTTCATGAAATTTTCATGTCCCTTGATGCTATCACTGCTCCTCAGATGTCATGCCACACTCCTGTCTGAAGCCTCAGAATGAGGATGAAAGACGTGCAAATGTATTCAATTTATAAAAGTTTCTCACAGTTTGACTATTTTAATAATACTCATGGTCATTTCTGAACAACATGAATATCCTCCCATTGATGCACTTGCACCAAGGGCCAATTGGTGGAGTTCGATTGGGATTTTTTGTTTAAAGCGCAATGAGGCGCAGGTCTAAATGATTTCAAACTAAATTAAACTCATTTTAGTTGATAAAAGTCGCAGCTGGTGACTTTTCAAGTTTTCTGTGAGAGCAACAGGTATAAGCTGAATGAGTTTGTGATGCAAAAAGTGAATCCATAGGATGAAAACCAACTGAGATGAGGAATGTATCCTTATAAGAGCAAAATATTGTGACTCAGAAGAAACCAATATTGTTTAGATAAAAGGAGAAAAAAGGGGACAATGCAGCAACATCAAAAGAAGACTGAATTTTGGAGTGTCCTACTCAGAGTCCTGACCTCAGCGAAATTGAGATGTTTTTGTCATGATCTCAAAAGGGTAATTCACACCAGACATCGCAAGAATATCACTGAACTGAAACAGTTTTGTAAGATGCTGACTGTTGTGCAGGTCTGATGTTACACTTAAAGGGGTCATGAACTGGGTTTTTAAATTTTATTATATTGTTGTCTGAGGTCAACTTATGACGTTCGCTTGGTTTTTGCATTCAAAAACATCAAAATCAATAAGTAATAGGCTATTTGGTACCCTAGTTTTGAGCCTAGCTGAAAAACGCTCGGTTTTTATGGGCGTGTCGCACTGAAGACTTGGAAGTAAACAAAAAAGATAACAGTTTTGCATGTTAAAATGAGTTTCAACTCACCCGTCGATGCACTTGGGGGAAATTGTTTTGAAAACGTCCAATATTGTAAAATGGCAACCGGAATGATTCGCCCATACATGTTCGAGTGTGTTGCACAATTCCTGTCAGATCCAATATAGACGGCACAGCACCGTTCTTTACTCTTAATCGGTCTGCAAATCCAGTCTTGTTTACAAAACAATCCTCAGTGAAATGAAGCGAACAGACGGACAATGTTTTACCCTCATCAGCTGGAACGTCATTAAAAATAAAGTTTATCAATTCAGTCCTTTTTGAATCCAGAGGAAGCTTATGCATCGACTGTCTTCTTCCACAACCAGGCACTGCACAATATTTTGTATTGCTCGGTAGAACGATCCGGTCTGTCATCACGAGGCAGGCCTAGTTATTTAGCTATGCGTGTAATGAGCGAATCGGTGGGCGGGGCTAAATCGGCCATGTTGAAGTAGGCATTGATCTTCTGTGGGGGTGCCGTTTTATCTTCTTTGACGTCATAGTTTCCCACTTTGAAAAACGAGTCGTTTGCTGAGGCTGGTGTCAATGAAAGCTTTTATTGGACTAACAAGGATGTTTTCAGTTCTGAAACTTACAGGATATTTTTATAATATGATGACCTCTTAGATGTGAACATCTTGTGGTGGAGATTATGGCTGCTACCAAAGAAGGTCAACACTGCGTATGTTTATGGTATGTTCGCTATTAACACAAAAGAGTTAAGATCAAAAGGGTTCACACACTTTCTCTACAGAAGTTCAAATTCACTGCTATTTCACTTAAGATTTTCTTGCACAAAATTGCATCATTTCAATGACCAATTCACTCAAGTCACATCCGTGCCACCCACGGTGTAAATGACGCCCGGAGATGTGGAGGATTTCACAGCCTGAAAGCTTCTAGCAACAGGTTGCAATGAACACAAAGAAGGAAACTTTTGATTCAGAGTTACACTGCAAGTAGTCATGCAAAAACTAAATTGTTTCCAATTGCACAACAATTTGCCTTAAATTGCATTCTATTTAATCTATTGGCGATTACTTTTTTGATCCTATTGATTTGTGCAATGTAAAAGCAAAGACGTACGACAGACGTACCTGGCTCACCATCCGTTCAGGGAAAAATACTCAACAAACCCCTTACAATGGCTGAAAATGATAACGGTCCTCAGCAAGTACAAAAGATTTCCTTTTGTCTTCTCAGAACATGAAGGACGCAAAAGTTAGGAAGTTACAGTAGAAATACAAGAGATGTGACGAGTGGTGAGCTTGGCGAAATGAAAGATTCATGTCCCTTCAATGACCTAGAAGACATTCTGGAAGCGAACGCTTGTGGTAATCCAACAGATGTTGTCAATGGGAGAAACGTGGACTTGCAAAGTGATAAAGAAGAGTGTTTTGCACACCATTCGACATCCACACTCTCCCTTGTGTTTACACAGTAACTCAATCTAAAATGATAGTGATTAACCTCAGTTTCAGTGGAAAATGGCACTACTTGTAGAAATGGATCAATCGTCAGCACTGGTTGTGACTGCAACAGTTTGTTTCACTGTTAGAGGAAAGTTCTCCACTGAGGTCTGACTGCAAACAAACACAGATGTGTCTCTTCTCATACTTGCACTTCACAAGTTTTCCCCCTGATGCACTGCAAACATGACTTCCTAATGAGTTTTAATAAGCCTTTTTTGGCATGTCTTCCTGTTAACCCCCTGGGGTCCACGGTTTCCAGGATACCAGCTCACAATTTTTTTGTTCACAAAACACGCATAAACGTCATTATCTCAATACTACAAAATTTTACATACATGCTGCTGACATATTATAGTAGCAGAGTTTGTGCTGAATACAATGTAATAATATTTTAGCCATGATAATGTCAAAAGTAACAGAAAAAAACACAAATGTCAGAAGACCTCCAGGACCCAGAGAACACCTCAGACCCCTAAGGGTTAAAAATCCTTGAAACATGAAGCAGTGTTTCTTCCCAAGGAACAATATATTGAGACCTTTTTTCATAGATTGTGTGTTGAATATAAGCGTGTTTTGTGTCAGTATTGAATTGGCATATTTTTTGTTTTGTTTTTAACTTGTTTGTGCTTAAAACTTGAAGTAGCAACCATCAAATCTGTCAAATACTCTCAAAGTTGTATTTGACAGGCAAATCTTGGGAGATGCCTTTCCGCCAATTACGAAATGTGGTTTTGACAGTATGGCATTTGATTTTTTTAACATATCCGGGCTGCAGTTGTCTTAAACTGACTTTCATCATAGTCAGAAATGATAGACTGCAAGTCAGGAGATCCATAAGCACCCACATGTCTGAACACAAATAAGGCAAAAGCGTATGTGGGCATAATTCAGTACTTTTTTTTTTTGCTACAGTGGAAATTCCTGCTTTTGTGATAAACGCTCACATAGCTTTTAGGCAATTCATCATTAAGGTAAGCTTCAGGATGTCTAAAACAAAATCACTAAGCCTTTCTTCAAGTCATAGCCAAATGATTTGTCATGCTTTGTAAGAGCAACATTAATAAACTAGATAGACCAAAAGAATGTTATTCAACATAGTTTTGCATTTGGTCGCTGCATTCAAGACCAAGCTGACAGACACAAGGAATCAAAATGAACACAGGGCTCCCTCTAGAGCGCAAAATATGCTCTGCAGGCTGACATATTTAAAGGGATACTCCACTTTTTTTTCTTTTTTTTTTTTGGAAATAGGCTCATTTTACAACTCCACCAAAGTTAAACTGTTGAGTTTTACCGTTTTTGAATCCATTCAGCCAATTTTCTAATATTTAGAAGAATATCAGTAACTAGACAATTTCTGGTCTCATTGACTTCCATAGTATAATTTTTTCCTACTACTGAAGTCAATGAAACCAGAAACTGTGTGGTTACTGATATTGTTCTAAATATAAAAAGAATTGGCTGAATGGATTTGAAAACGGTAAAACTCAACTGTTTAACTCTGGGGGAGTGGTAAAATGAGCCTATTTCCCAAAAAAAAAAAAAAAGGATTATCCCTTTAAATATTTGCATTAGTTTATACTTGCCCTTAAATGCCAATCACATAAATAGTGTAACGCCTCAAATGCCCCAAAGAGGCAAGAAAATACATTTACAATATTAAAACAAATCATGAAAAATACTTGGACAATGTAAATATATTTAGATTGAATGTTATAGAAATATTGTCTAAGACTTCTCAAAATAATACTAAAATTAGTACATTAAAAAAATTATTTAAAAAAAAAATAAAGTAACCTGGTTGCTTTAAAATTCATTTAAATACAATGAATGAAGGAAGGAGATTTGATTAAGGCACAGAACCTAAAAATATTAAGTTATCTGAACCACATGAATGATCTAAGTTGATTTGACAAAAGAAAAACTGTTGTGATAACAAATCTGCTACAGTGTTGCGGAAAAGTGACAACTAGCCCCGGTTGCCTCAACAATGAAAATGCTGTAGTCTGGAAGTGTGTGGCATCCGTGTGGGCTTGAGATCATGGATGAACTCACTTTTGTAGCCGCGTCTGATCTTTGTTCATGTTAGCGGCTGTACAGTGTGTTAAGTGCCCCCTTCAGCTGTCTACGACTCTCCCCTGAGTCCCAGCCACTTACCGTAGACTGGGGAGGCCAAGCTTGACTGCCTTTCCACACCCACTGAGTGCTTAACCACCAGCGGCTAAAAAACGTCTGCATGTTAAATTGTAATGCTACTTCTTTGGTTGGCGCTAATAACGCACATGAACTGGAAGTTCTCACTCCTCACTTCTATCAAACTCAGGCCTAAAATAGCCCGCACATACTGCATCACCACCAACTTACTTAAAGTCGGCCTGGAATGGAAATGAACCCATCTATTTTTTAAATGCATCTTAATAATCATTATTGTGGATAATTCAATATCCATGTATTTATTTTTGACCTGGCAAGTTTTTTTTTTTTAAATCCAACATAACATAACTCAATCTTCTTTCTGGTGAAGTATGCTGGACTAATAATTTTGTCTGCTTAAATTCCACCCCTTTCAATTGATTGCAAGCTGGCATTATAAGAACCGCCTCCATCCCATCAACAACCGATGGATTGGATGAATGGTGCGTTCAAATCCTCCTGGGAAGTTCGTATTTTCGAGTTGGGTAGTCGCGTTTACGACGCCAGGTGCGTTCAACACACTTTGTTCGGACCAAGATAGTGGTGTACCTTCTCTTAATTAACTACAAAAATACAGCAAGGTCTTTTTTTTTAACTCTAATTTTTTAGAAAATGAAGAACAAAGAATTTGAATCAGGTGTGTTTTGCTTTTTTATGTTTTTTTTTTAATTCATTTAGGAAGCCACTGTAAACTTTATCATTGCATTAGAGCTGCACAATTCTGGATAAATTGAGATTTTTTTTATTCAAATAGAGATCACGATTCTGAACATGCAATTAAACAAAATAACATGTATTTGTTGCTGTCTAAAAATGTTAATTAATTTGAAAGAATTATTTTTTAAAAATCAGATGAATAAAAATAGAATTGAATGACTCAGTGACTCACTCATAAATAGTTGTTTCATTACTGAACGAATCTCTTGAATGAATGATCCAACGACAAATACATATTTTTAACAGTAACTTGCCACCTAGTGGCCTAATGATGTAATCAATATAACAGTTATTTAAAGGGGTCATGAACTGGCTTTTTAAATTTTATTATGAGGTCAACTTATAACGTTCGCTTGGTTTTTGCATTCAAACACATCAAAATGAATAAGTAATAGGCTATTTTGTACCCTAGTTTTGAGCCTACCGGAAAAACGCTGGGTTTTGATGGGCATCTCGCATTGAAGACTTGGAAGTAAACGCCCACTGCTGTGAATGGATAACAGTTTTGCATATTATAATGAGTTTTAACTCACCCGTTGATGCATTTGGGGGAAATTGTTTTGAAAACGTCCAAAGTTGTAAAATGGCAACCGGAATGATTCGCCCGTACATGTTCGACCCAGAGTCCATGTGTTGCACAATTCCTGTCAGATCCAATATAGACGGCACAGCACCGTTCTTTACTCTTAATTGGTCTGCAAATCCAGTCTTGTTTACAAAACAATCCTCAGTGAAATGAATAAGCAAACAGACGGACAATGTTTCACCTCATCAGCTGGAATGTCATTAAAAATAAAGTTTATCAATTCAGTCCTTTTTGAATCCAGAGGAAGCATATGCATCGACTGTCTTCTTCCACAACCAGGCACTGCACAATATTTTGTATTGCTCGGTAGCTCGATCCGGTTTGTCATCACAAGGTAGGCATCTATGTTATTTTGATATACGTGTAATGTGCGAATCGGTGGGCGGGGCTAAACCGGCCATGTTGAAGTAGGCGTTGATCTTCTTCTGCAGGGGTGTTGTTTTATCCTCTTTGTCGTCATAGTTCCCCACTTTGAAAAACGTCGTTTGCTGAGGCTGGTGTCAATAAACGCTTTTATTGGACTAAAACGGACGTTTTCAGTTCTGAAACTTACAGGATATTCTTATAATATGATGACCTCTAGATGTCAAAAGCTCAACGAAAAATTTGATTTCTCAGTTCATCAGCCCTTTAATTGATACATTTTTACACATTGCACCTTTAAAGCAGCTAGCTACTTTCAAAAAGTGATATGACTATATTGATCACTTCCGTAGACATCAGTGTTTATATCTGAACTATAAACTTTTATCCCAGTACTTCTGTAATAATTTGAATCTTTTTAACCCAGAAAACAACGAAACTGTGTGGTTGATCGTAAAGCTGTTTTTATACACATTACAATGCTTGTATATTTTGTGCAGGCAATTAGCTTATTTTGTTGTAAATAAAAAGCCTGACAATGTCACTGATAAATTGGCTTCTACCTATATTGTGATAGCTATGCTTCTCAACACAAAGTTTGGGGCACAAAGAAAATCCTGAGCTTCCCACTCGTATTTACGACTTTGTGGTGGTATTCATGTGCGTTCAATTCGTAAATACAATCTTTCGACAAGACTTGAACGCACCACAAAACCAGCCAACATTTATTTCTTTTGTGATAATAACTCGTACGTAACAATACGGGGGAAAAAATAGATCTGTCACTAATTCCGTAACATTGTGTCTTTAAACACACAATTGTTCATCTAGTGCCTTCAGTGGGAAATTTTATTCTGAATGAATTTTGACAGCCACAGTTGTATTTTTTTTATTTGACAGTTATTTGATTGTACGCACAAATGCTTAAAATGTGAAAGATTGTTTCCACCACAGAATGAAACATTTTAAAAGATAATTGCGACGTTTTATCTCACAGAATTGCAAGATAAAAAGTTGCAAATACTTTTTTTTGGTTTTTTTTATTCTGTGGCGGAAACACGCTTCCATACTTAAATACATTCATTTAGAAAATAAATTTAAAGTCCATATAAAATGTTTGACCAACTTTCATAATCTAATGTATTGCAGAATATTCAACAAAAAACAAATAAATAGGGCAATGCTTTATAAATCAAGAATTGATTGGATCGTGAAATAAAGGGCGGACACTTTGATTCATTCTCAGATATTGTAAAACTTTTGACTGTCACATATCATTTTGAAAGGCCCGTTTTGAGTCAGGTATTGATCTGTTATATAAAAGTTCAATGCCATTTCCTGCCAAGAGGATGAAGTGTAGATATTGCTCTATCACTTGTAGTTATGAAATTGCTTTGTCTTCTAGTTCCTATAAACATTGATACTGCCAGTTTAGCCTGATGTTGTGTTTCTCATTCTTTCCACACATTCAAGATTCCCACCAGGGTGGCGATGTGACAGCTATTTTAGAGAGGAAATGGACATATTCTGAAGTTATTGAGGTACAACTTCAAGTAAGTCCTGCAAGGACATCTTTCCTCGTGAGCAGTGAAATTTTAAGTGATGTTCTGGTAGCGTTTTGTCAATAAAGTGGGATCTAAGCAGGCCTTCTACAATTCTAAACCACAGATTTATTTAAAGATGCTACTATCTACTTCTGACAGATAAAAGCAACCTGATCAAAGGCCATTCTCCTATGTTTTATAAGTAAAGGAGAACAGAAACAATTGTCTCACTGTTGCGTCTGTTTGCTTTTTAGTTTATAAAATATGGCTACATTCTCACAGTCAGTATTTGGGACTGAAAACAGCATTGACTATAAATGCAATAAGAATAAATAAGAATTGTGTAAATGTTATCATATTTCTGGGTACTTATTATTCAGTCGAAAGCCTTGGACTTTAAGCACCCTAATAAAAAAGGCCAAAAATGGTATTCCAAGTTATAAAAAATATATCATGGGACTACTCTATAAATATCTTAGTAATTTCAATGAAAAGAAAATTGAACAATTCTAAGGTTAAACCATTAATTAGTTAACCGTAAGTTACTCAAAGTCTAAGTTATAAAGTTATAGACTAAACTGAAATATATATATATATATATATTCAACAGAAAAGTACTTTTTCATGAATTAAATTACTGTGAAAAATGTTTAATTTGACTAAAAAGAATGAATTTTAATTTACTGTGAACATAAATTATATTTAACAAAGCAAGTTAAAAGTCCTGTTAAAAATAAAAATAAACTCGGAGATGTGATATTTACATTTCCTGTATTTTTAACAGGACTTTTATAGATATAAATAATGTGCATTTGTTTAACGTGACATTTTATGTTGTTTAGTTAATGTTTATTGCTTAGTTCATGTCTATATCTTTATTCATTTATTAGTCATTGTTAGTGACTTTAAAATGCCTTTTAACAACATTAATGACCCATTTAGACACTATACCAAAAATGCTGAGTTGTTTTAACTTGTTAATGCTGTAAATATGTACAGCATGGGGGTGAGTAATTTGACTTAATTTTAATTTTTTGGCGAGCTAACCCTTTAATCTAACGTTTGGGTTTGTACATTTTTGCCCAAAAATTGGGATAGAACAACCCAGCATTTTTTTTTTTTGAGTGAATGACACATTTCTACCTTTTAATATTTAAATAAATGTCCAACTGTAATAAAATTGAATAATAGACTGTCAATCCACATGATGTCCGCAAAAACAGCACGTCTACTTCCGTAGGATGTGTTCGATCAAGACCAAATTGCATAATATTAATTTACCCGGATGTAACACAACACACAGTATTCAGTGGTGCTTTGCAAACGTCCACTTTGTCCAAAGCACTCGTATTTTACTCCGTGTCCAGAGGCTCAAATGGACCATAAACGTCTAATCCTTTTCGTTGTCGTGTTTGTGTTCGGAACGAAAGTAGCTACTCTGAAGAAAACTGTAGTGTTTTAGTCGATCCATTCCACGTTGAGTGTGGACCCGATAGCACGCGTTGGCCACTGGGTGTCGCTCTGGAGCAACAAATGGCGCGTCGTCTCCCCCACCCCTTAAACATCGCTTCGACTGTGTGTATGTGTGCGAATGTGTATCGCCGAGAAAGTAAGTCTGTGTTTCCAGCTGACTGCTCGCTCTCTCTTAGTGTGTGTGTGCGCCTGTGTGTGTATGTGTGTTGTCATTATTATTATCCAGTCTGCTCCCAGCTCAGAATGGCCAGATTCACTCAGACTGAGACAAGAAGGGAGCAGCACCCACAGCCGCCCCATCCCGCTTACTCCAGCCTGCTTTTCACTGGACCCGGGGCAGCACCGACCCAACATCCACTCCTCCTAATCCCGCACCAGCACCAGTACGCTCAGATCCCATTCCTTAATCCCATGAACGGGTCAGAATCCATCTCCATTCATCAGGAGAACGGCACCATGAAAGACCAAGATGCCATAAAACTATTTATCGGGCAAATACCGCGGAACCTTGAGGAAAAAGACCTGAAACCATTATTCGAACAGTTTGGAAAAATCCACGAATTGACAGTATTAAAGGACCGATACACCGGCATGCACAAAGGTAAACGCGTGATTCCCCTTAACAGAGTCTGTGATTTTTGGGTGGTTAACACTAGCCTATAACAATGTTTTCTTTCTTAGTGACACATTCATAATTAGACGTATGCATATTTTAATATTGTCTTCTGCATTATCCATTACGAACCATGCATTTTGTAATATTATAGCCTAAATCATACGTGCCATTTTGTGGCACTGTCTGTCATGTCAACATTAAACCCTTAGCCTGCTGAAAGGTCCATTTACACGAGCCACTGTTTTACACGTGCATTGTTTAGAAAGAACTTATCTTCCCAGTTTTGAACCTTTGCATTGTTGCTTGCATGCATGCTATATTGTCCCTCATATAGCATGTCTGGGGACCTTGCCTTTCTATGGCAGTTTGATTTTGAACGCTTTCATTCGAAACTGGGGCATATAGGCTTAGAAAATTCATAATTAAAGAGTCTCTTTTTCGTCTTCTTTCTTTTTCAATGGGGAAATACTCCCGCCACCGCCACCCCCAACGCTTCCTTGTGCAATCTGACATATGCAGTTCTCGCTGATGAACCTGAGTTTTTATTATGATATGATTATATGCATATTTATAAGGAGAATGTTTAATTAATACGAACCCAGTTTTTCAAAATATATCTGTTAAATTAACCAAACAGGTGCCAGAGTAATGAAACACGCGAAAATATTAATAGCTTGTAGCCAACAGAAAAACGCGCATATTTACTTATCTGATCATATTTGCTCTTACAACACGTTCAGTTGTGCGTCACGGAACTAGAACGCGTTACACTGTGGCGTGACGTTCCACTGGACAACTGACATTGAATACGTCATAACATCCCACTCAAACCAGAAGACAACGACTAAAATTAAACCTCTATTTTGGAATAATCTCGTTCTTGTCGTTTATTCTCCTCAAGCGATAGCCGATGTGTCGGAAACAGAATATTCACATTTGTCTTCGTTAGTGTCAGTTACTATTGGCTTCATATCAGTGGTGTGTTTATAATTATGCTAATAAGGCTGTATTTGCTCAAGCGTTCATCCACGATATTTACCCCTTGAGAAGCCCGCCTGCTTCATGTGGGGGTTTAACTGTGTTGAACATGTCAGAATAATGAGAATATGCATTGACTTAATGTGCGAGAGTTGTTCGGTTTTCATTTGGGTATATTGAATTAAACCAAACGGTTTGGGTCCAGAAAACGAGCTGAAATATCAAAATTTATTCTTGATTTTTGTTTTAGGTATCAATAAAAAATGATAATCATGTCAAAATTGGATTTAAACTTTTAGAGGGAAGTTAATAAAGTAGCTAATTACAACAATCGACTATGAAAGCGCGCCATTTCTGACAGGATATAGCCTATAGCTACTCACGCGTCTATCCTTCTTTGATCAATTTGCATCAATAGTGACATGTAAATTATTGTATTATTTGAAGCAATAACTTATGTAGCAAAGCAAATAATACAACACAGGGAGCTATCTGAGCTGACTGTTTCAATCGAAGGATAGTCCTCTTGGGTATTAATGGATGTCTAATGTGCTAATGTGGATACACCTTTCTCGTGCATTACTGTGGTCTGAATAGTCCATCAATTAGACGTCTAAATATAGACGAGTTTTTCAGTTGTAGTATCAAACCCATGGAGTGAATTTGCATTTTGGAGCCATTGGGTTTCCTCAGGAATTAACAATAATGGTGACTTTCCATTTATAAGTAAAATTAGGTATGTGGTTAATAACCTCAAATGCAAATTTTGCGAGTTTTTTGTCAAAAATGGTGGCCGATAAAACACAAGGATGTGAGTTTACAGGCTCGTTTAATTTATAAAATGAAAGCTGTTATTCTTAAAACCTAGGCAATTCCTGAATACTTATACAAATTGACATTATTACTGTTGTCATGAATATTATGGTTGGTTGTGTACATATTAGTTGAACTTGCTGTCTGTGGCTGAGTACAACACCATAGGCCCAGTTCTTTTTCATCCTAAACTGCCTGATTGTGCTTGTGATGTAGCTGCCTTTGGGACAGGAACTGAAAATGAGTTCTAAAGCATCGTACAGAGAATTGGTTCTTCAGGATGGAATTTCTTTTCATCTTATGTATTATTCTATGAGAGGATGTGAAGATAAGAACAAGTCAGCAAATATTTACATACACTTTTTGTCCGCTTATAGAGATTGTGCAGTCTTGCGAGTCTTCTCAATATGGACTGCATTGGTGATGTAGACCCCAAGGTTGTTTAAATGTTTGGCTAAAATGTCGCTGAGGATGCTAATGTAATTTTTCATTCAAAACGTGATGGAGTGCAGCAGATGATGCAATTCGCAAATTGCATCGAAAATAAGCGATTTAGCTGTGAAAGCAAGACATTTGTGCGTCTGTTTTTAACAGTTCTTCAGACTAAAGGGATCATATGTTGGTTTCAGAGGGAGGAAACATGTTTCGGCGCTAAGTCAGCTCGCTAATCCACACAGGAAAACACAGCATTAGTTTGCTAAGCGTGGTAAGAAACCATGACCGTAATGACGGAGGAGGATTAGCAACTGTAGTTATTGTCTGAGGTCGCTGTCGCTCGGATCACTTGGTTTGTCCCTCTACAGTGGCTGCTTCCATGCAATTAAAGCATGTTGGAGTCATCTTAGCCTGCGGTGTTCATAATGAACATTACTATGAGGTCTGTTCCATGGGCCTAACAATTGCTGTCTCTTGATTTGTATTAACAGGTGAGCTTTTCCCCTTCAGGCTTTTCACCTGTGATCAGTTGAGCTCAGCATTTTATTAAAGTTTTTATATATAGTATGGAGTTGAAAATGGGTTTTATACCCACAGATGTGCCTGCAAAGCTGGAGACACTTGCTATGCTGTATTTGTAATCTTACATGAGCGTGGTATATAGATCCCCAACTGCGTTTAGCATAAATAGACTATTGTTGCATTGCTTTGAAAGCCTCTTACGGACATTTTGCACTCTGCAGGTGAAGATGTCCAAGGATAAGCTTGCGTTGGCTTACAATGCAAGAGGCATGGAGAACGCTATACACAAACGTATCCAAGGTTCTTTAGACTTAAACCTGATGCTGACTGAATGTCTGTGCTTAATGCCACCACATTCACATGTGCTAATTTAGATTGTCCTATTGCCCTTTAGATTTAGAAGGGACCTATTGTGCTAATGCATATTTGGCCGAAAGAAATAATCTTAGAATGTATTAAACCCTTTTAATTTAAAGTCAGTCTATAGAAAGGTTCAGTACATATAAATGTAAAGGTAACCTTGTTGAATAGTGATTTGAATAGTTGTATTTGCACTATTATAAAGGGTTTGATTGAAATCGTGCTGTTGCCTTTCAGCAAATTGCATAATAAATTCCATATTAATCGAAGTTAAAACCTATTTTGTCTTTTTTATAAAGAACCAATGATAGCTTGCTAGCATATGTAATACATTTGGACAGGTACCCTTCTTAAAGGCACAATATGTAAGATTTTTGCATTAAAATATCCACAAACCATTAAAACAATGTTATATATTTTGTTGACTTGTGTACATACGTTAACCCAAATTTATCCAACAATGTTTTAAATACATAGAAATATGAAATTTTAACCAGTGACACGGCCTATGTTATTACGTCGCCTGTCAATGACATCATATCCTCCCTACCCTCAGCTGTCGGTAGAAAGGAATGAAAACTGCACTTGTCCTGTGATTTTCATGTTTTTTTTAAACAGGAGGTCATTGGTTCTGCTTTGAAAGTTAAATATGTCCTGTGGCTTCTTTATGATATAAAATTAGTCTGACAGTCCATAGACCCAAACATCTGTAAATTCTGTAATATGCAACAAAGCCAGGAACCCTAGCTCTGAATGTCAGGATGAGATGTTTCCTCTTCTAGTGAGCTTTGCTTTGAGCTACTTGTCGTTTCATGTGACCCGGCCACTTATATCCCCTTTACCTGCTTTTAGATGGACTTTCCTCCATGCGGAGAGGGTTATTTATCTTTTTTTTAAAGATGGAAAATGTTTTTTTTTAAGGCCATTACCATTCATCAGGACATGGCACTTACAGTTGAGTATTCTAGACATCCTTCTGAGGAAAGTGGTTCAGTGACATTACGTAACATGTCCGTTTTGTGGTCCGAACATAAAACACAAAAGCGAAATTATTGATGCGCTATTCTAAGATGCGGTGAATCTCTCCCTTGTGACCGTTTTTACGGCGGATAATAAGCTGGTCTTCAAATGTGTCATAATGTGTGCTGTGTTTGCTAATAGAAAGCCCACCCGACTCCCTCTGCGTCATACTGCTTCCCAGAATGATCTGTAATTTGTAATCTCACTGCTCTAGGATCCAAGAAAATAAACGTATTAAACGTATTATGTTTTTTAAGTTATACTTAAGTGATGATAATTATATAATTAATGTTACTGTTAGGAAAATCATTTGTTTGTATGTGTATTCTTTTTCCATTTTAAGATATTTTCTTCTATCACAGCTTAATATACAGATACAACTAAAAGTTAACCGTTTGTTACTCAATTGGCAATTTACTGACTGTGGCGAATTCATTTCAGAACATTTCTTAACGCTATCTCTCGACCAATTCGTGTGAATTCGTATGAGTGATTAAAAAGTTGCTAATTCGTACTAATTCATACGACCTCACTCGTACGAATTCGTATGATTTGTCTAAACCCACGTGATGGGTAGGTTTAGGGGCGGGGTCAGGGGTAGGTGATTCGAAAGAATTCATACAAATTGGCCAATTCGTAAAATATGTACGATTTAGCAAAATTCAAACGAGTGAGGTCGTAAAATTCCACCTCGTAAAATTCGTACAAATTCATTTTCGCATATCCATTGTTTTCACCGTTTTGGTTCAAGCATAAAAAAAGTGCTTTCATTGTCTTGACAAACTGAAAGACGTAGAATGAAGTATGTACATGCATAAAATGAAAGATTGTACAGCATGTTAGTTTGTGTATTTTGTATTATAATTTCACATAATACTATCTAGAAACTATACTTTCAGAAACTATAACCACGTCCATAGATGTAGTTCTGACTACAACTTTATGATGCTATTTGCAAATGTTTGTAGTAATGGTTTCAGGAAACATTGAATCGTTGAACTGTGTTGCTAACGATGGAACAATGGCGACCATACCAACATTGCTGAACACACCCCAGCCTGACATAATAACATTAGCTCAACCAATGGTAAAACTTTGGGGGCGGGACTATTTCTTTGGCTGACCAATGGTAAAAGGGGGATGTGTTTTCAAATTTTTTTTTTTTAAAACAATCATTAACCAGGTTAAAAAAAATTCTAGCCTATGCTGCTTTGTGAGTCTTGGGGGCTGTTTACACGACACAAGTTTTCAACTAAACATTTTAAACTTTTTATGCGTTTTGGCCGTTCAATTACACGACGACAGGGTTTTAGGTCTCCGTGTAAACAACAAAAATGCGAATTTCTGAAGACGACGACATCATGCACATGCGTATTATGTGTTCAGTCTATAATGTTTCGTCGCCATCTAATGGCCTGGCAGCAGAATACAGTGTTTTTAGTCGTTTTCGTGAATCCGTGTGAACAGGGATTGTTTTGACAATGGTGTCGCCTGTACACGGAAAACTCATCTTTAAATTTAAAAATTTTCTCGATCCATTTCAAAATGGAGGTCAGTTCTTTTGGGATCAAGCTTATTAGTTTGTTGCTATTCTCTGTTTAGGCTTTTGCGCAATACATTTTTTACAAGGTCAGTTCAGTAGTCAGTTTTCATGGAGGGAAAAAGAAAATGATGGCAGAGAATGAAACGCAGGATACACTGGCATGTCTGTTCTTTCCAACATTTCCTGCAGTCGAACTGTTGTTCTGGTTTTTCAAGCTTCCTGAACGAAAGATTTATTGTCGAGAGGAAAATAAATCAACACTCAGCACGGTTGACTAATGAACAACGAAAGAAAGATTCTGTTGGCGTTGATGAGAACGGCTTGGAAATATGTAAATGCCTTGTTGGAATTTGAGCAGAAAAGCCTTTTTCCACTTCCTTTGATCTCAGGAAGGAGGGCATGGCCATTATGTCAGTCAGAGAGCTGTGACAAATGCCATGCACACACACACACACACACACACACATAGGCAGCTCGAGTGGACAGGGAAAAATGACAGTAAGGCAAAGGGCTAAGCACAATAGATGAACAGACTGAGAGAGATGGAGTGATTGTCAGAACCACTGAAAACAAATGGTGCCTTTAATCCGGAGGCACCGGCGGAGTGACGGGCCTTTCTGACAGGATGGGAGAGCCAGATCCACTCCGGCAGACAGGAGAAGGTGGAAACAAAAGGATTTAATATGAAAGGGGAGGTGTGGTGGGGCAGATGTGGGACGTCGTCATGATGTTGAGTACGACAGGATGAGACTGTGCATAGACATCAGGTTCGCATTAGTATTTGTAGGTACTCGTAAGTGAAGTTCTATCAGTGGGTCTGAACTGGTTTTACTGGACATGGAATGACGACACAACACAGTACCAAAGTTGTTTATTGTAACGGTTGTTTTAGTATTGAGTAGGTCTTACGATATGTAAAGTTATTAACATTACATAAGCAGAAAAGTTTGGTTTCTTCATTCACTGTAAAAAAGAAGTTGCTGCCTTACTTTTTTAAGTACAATCAACTTGGATGTTTCAATTGCGTTAAGCTGACTTAAAAAAATTAATTGAATTTTTTTTGTATAATTTAGAAAAAAAGTTGAAAATTCCTTAACTTATTTTGATGAGTTAAAGCAATGCAAAACATACATTGCCATAGCATTATTGATCATATTACAGTGTTGACTTGGTGTGGTTTTCAACCTGAAAAACCCATTATGTTTAACCCAGGGTCTTTTATTTGGTGTAATTCTGTTCATGTTTTTCTAGAGTGTTGCAAAAACTGTCCAATATCAGTTTGACTCTGTTTTCTTTTACCAGTAGCAGATAAGTTTTCGCAGAATATCACTTGATTATATGCATGTCGATTTGATGCTTTGACGTCCACAACAAAAAATACGTAAATCCACTCACAAGTCGAAAAACGAAATGTGCAATAGAGGATTTCTAAAAAATCGTAAGAGTTTATGTTTAAGAAGATTGTCCGTTTGTTGATATTATGCACGGATTAGTGTCTAACCAAACATAATTTTTTTAAACAATATAATAAGCGCCCCCTAGAGTCAATTATGGAAAATACTACTGAGGTGGATTTAGGCCTTAAGCCCATTTATATATTTACATATATATATATATATATATATATATATATATATATATTATGAATTAACCAGGCATTGTTGAAGAATTTCACCAGAACTGTTTCCCAGATTGCTTCATCACAATATCCTCTACGGAATATTCTTGTTGTTTTTATTTTAGTATTGAGAAGTGATGCTGTGACATGAGCATGGATGAAAGGTGATATGGGAGAGGATGTTATCAGTGGGTTTGTGGGACCCGTCTGGGATGTGCAGAGAGGCCTGCTGCTCAGCAGGGCTATTAATAGAAATCTGTGGCATTTCCGAAAATAGGTTAAGCTGCCACTGCTGGCATCACTGCTCGTATGCCAGCCATCCTCTGAAGACAGAAAGAGAGGGAGAGGAGGAGAAACAGATGTAGCCTACTGAGGAAGTGTCTTTGTTTCGCCGTACCCTTCTTACACTCAGCGCAGCATCAGAGTTTTCTGGCTGAGGACTTCCCAGCATGCCGCAAGACACAGTGTCACCCCTCAATATTTTGAATTCACAACACAAACGCTGATCTACACCTATTTGAATCTTGCCATGACAAACAACTCTTGCATATGTATTAGGAAGCCACTTTATTCAGTATGCATATGCACTTTCCATTTTCACAATTTTCCACTATTTATACAGTTGCTGATTTTGTTTGCATCACATTTTTCAGAACTGCTATAAATTTTCAGTGTGCAAGCAAGGCATCATTTCCCACAAAGACTTTTAACTTGAATTCATAAGCTGAATAATGGCAACTATGTGCATATAGGTTTGCATAGTACATGGAGGTTGAGCACATTTAAAGGTGGCAGGCTTAATTAAGGTTTACAGGTTACGCTAGCTCACCGCTTATATTACAATACTCATTGCAAAGTAATTAGACAAGGGCAGGGACAATATTGTTGTCTGGACAGTGACTAAGAGAGAGGTTCGGAGGAAATCAAGCCCATATGCGTTTTTTCACGTGAGGCGGTGAGCGCATTAAGGTGTTTTATATGATACGCGCTAACTGCGAGTGACACTGAAAGCGATACGGCTTGCTGAAAGATTTCACAAGAAACATTCACATGTTGTCATGCATGATTAGAATGATCTTACCTGCAACACAATATACTATATTAACATTATTAAAGACAATACACTTATAGGAATGAATGCAAATATAGACAATACAATTCAATAAATTGTGATGCATCATAATATTACGAAACCTTTTTTCCTGTGTTTTTTTCTCTTGCTCTTAACATGACAAAGGTTGTTTTTTGACAAAAAACATGTTGCTCACTCTTTCTCTGGTCATCCCATAGACCTTATTCAAAAAACAGCCCCATGACAGGTATGAAAGCGTGGCTGTGAGGGATAAACTTACCTTATATTTAATGGCATCTGTATAAAGCTGTATAAAGCTCCCATATCACTTATAATTTTCCGCAGGTTATCAAATCAAAGATGGCGCTGCTGTGAATAAGGTCTATTAACCATTTAATCTGCAGAATCTCTTTCACATCATAATGCAAATGTGATTCAAAACGCCATAGATTCAATCGCAATCCATTTATAATATTGCATAAAATGACCATGCAATTAGAAATTACTTTTGGTAACTTGAGACAAATAGAAAAAGAAGTGAAGGCAAAATTACAATATGTTGTGATCATAACAAAATAAGACTGACATGGCTTCTTGTGCGACATTGTAATTGAATCTTGAATGAAACCGAACCAAATGCAAAATCTTTTTCATTGTGCTTTGTTAGACGCTTTGTCTAAACATATATATTAGGGCTGTCAAACGATTAATCGCATCCAAAATAAAAGTTTGTGTTTACATAATATATGTTGGTGCACTGTCCGTGTTTAATTATTTTATGTATATAAATACACACACGCTTGTATTTATTTAAGAAATATTTTCATGTTTACACTGTATATGAATTTATATATAATTTATATTGTATATAAATATAAATATTTTATATATAAATAAATGAGTGTATATATATCTTAAATATACATGCATGTGAGTGTATATATATATATATATATATATATATACAAAATAAATATAACACAGTGCACCCACATATATTATGTATACACAAACTTTTATTTTGGATGCGATTAAACACGATTAATCGTTTGACAGCCCTAATGATTGAATCAGCACAGCTTCATTAAAAACATTTTCTGAGTAACTGCTCAACAGTTTTAAGTTCAGTCCTTTGTTCTCAGAGCTAAACTTGAACGTGTCGGGAACGAGTAGGAGGTGTTAGGGACGGGAGTGTTTGTGAAGTTGCAAAGTGCTCAGGCGAGAACGTGGAGAATGGGGGCACGGAAGCAGATTTAGCACCAAGACCTTCGCACTTAACAGGCACCTCACAGTTCAGGACTTGCACACAGTTATGAGGGGGGCAGGAACAGTGGTGTGATGGCTCAGCTTTTACTATAAAAAAAAACAGCAAATGGGGGCTGTCAGGAGCAGAGGGAGGGAGCGGCACCTTCAATTCAGCTTGCTTAATTACTGCTAAGCCTCTCTACCTCCCCATGAAGCTCAAGTCTACGCCATTCCACAGACCCGCAGGCCTCATGGGCCTCTGTCTGTGTGATTGCTTATTAGCATGGGGGTTAGATGTCATTTTTATCCCGGAGTAGAGAGGCACATTTTTGCTGCCAGTAGCTACTTTTTTGTAGCTACCTTTTTGTTTTGGTGATTCAGGAGAAATACATACATCTGAAAGTATGAGACCAATAGTGACAATGCTTCTCATTGTTAATTTTAATTTATTTTAAGCATTACATTTTTCATTTTAATTCTTATTAATTCATATATTTCACAAATTTTTTTGTGTGTGTCCAAATGTTTATTCATTTATATTCAGAATAACACATTAAGAAATGTAATTACAGTAAAAACAGTTTATTAATGAACTAGAAATAATACAGAATTTTTATCAACATTTTCCTAAAAGTTTCCAGGTTTAAATGGCAGGAAAAATCCCAGATTTTCTCACTTTTATCAGGTTTTTGAGCCACCCTCTATTAATATTCCCATTCAGTGAAGTGTTTTTTATCAGGAATCTTTCAGCTACATATAAAAAAAGGATTATATGAGCTCAAAATTTAAAGTAAAATCCATTACCTACTAACTGTCAGCTACCTTTGTTAATTTTAAAATCGTATTTGATCAAACAATAGAGATTTTTATCAAACAATGCGGTAGATCATTTCCACACTCTGTCCTGAGGGAGCTGCGTCAGCCATTTCCATGGCTGATACTTTTATGTCGAGTTTCAAATAATTTCATCATGCAGCCCAAAATTGCGCGGCTGGTATGCAACAGCAGGGCAGTAATTTGTACGTGTTTGGATTTCAATTGGTGCCTATGGGCTGCAATAACACTATGCATTAAAGTGAAGGGATTAGAATTAAAATGCTTCTCTTGCTATCTGTTTTACTGTCACTTTCTCTCTCGCTAATGGACACACACACTATTCCTTTGCTTATATTAGTGGGGCAACTAATTTACTCTGGATATTTTTTTGTGAATGCCTTGTGAATATATCCAATTTGGTTTTTGAGCATTTGCAAGATAAAGTTTGCCACAAATTGAAAAGAACCTTGGTGGTAGAATTTGAGACATAATAAAGCTTTGATGTATTTGAAATCAATGCAGAGTTAGTGGGACTGATGCAATAATAAATATAAAAGAACACAAGTGATTTGCTTGTTTGTTGGTCGAAGTCTTTCTGTGAAAATAATGTTTTCAAGAAGACATGAACATTACCTGTTCATGACCCTTAGTCACTTCAAGTACTCAAATAGTGGGTTTTGATGAATTATTAACATTTATTGATTATTATCTTCTGTCTTTTGAGTTAAATTGGCTTCTGTTGACATTAGTGAGATGGCACATTTAGTTGGACGCAAATAAACAAGTCTTGATGTTTATTTTGAAAATTTTGATGCCTTGTGCTCTTGGTTGATGATCATACAGCTTACAAAACATTGAAAACTCTGAAAAAAAATACAAGTGGCCTACCAAGAAAAATTGACATACCAAACTGCCCGCATGCTCCACCACCATTTTTGTGTTTCCATCAAATTAAATAGGAGATATGCTCTAAAATCTGTAGTCAAGGAACAAAAGTTCACTGAGTTTTACAATAAGCTTCTATAAAACTCTTAAAGTGTTAATATTGTGGATTGTTTGATTGAGCTTGACCAGTGATGTGAGTTTGGGGTTGGACTATATCTATTTGTTTGATCAATAGCAGATGGACAGTGGAAACATATTTGGAAACAATCTAACTTTTAGGAATTCTGTTTGGTGACATTAGTTACATTGTAAACTTAGTGAGAATAGATGGCTTATTTAGTTGGACGCAAATAAACAAGTCTTGATGTTTATTTTGAAAAATTTGATGCGTTGTGTTCTTGGTTGATGATCATACAGCTTACAAAAAATTGAAAACTCTGAAAAAAAAATACAGGTGGCCTACCAAGAAAATATGACATACCAAACTGCCCGCGTTCTCCACCAACATTTTTGTGCTTGCATCAAATTAAATGAAAGATATACTCTAAAATCTTTAGTCAAGGAACAAAAGTTCACTGAGTTTTACAATAAGCTCCTATAAAACTCTTAATGTGTTAATATTGTGGATTGTTTGTTTGAGCTTGACCAGTGGTGTGAGTTTGGGGCTGGACTATATCTGTTTGTTTGACCAATAGCATGTTTGGAAACAATCTAACTTTTAGGAATTCTGTTTGGTGATGTTGGTTACATTATAAACTTCATCTTTAAGGCATAAATACACAGTGTTAATTTTTGTGTAGTTGAACATGGGTTAAGAGAGAAAATGTGACAGAAGGCAGAGACAGCGATATGACTGACTGCTTTGCAGTTACTTTCACATATACAAAAGTGTGATCCCTGCATTGCAGTGAGTCGGTTATTGTGGAAATCTGAGAGTTGCTTTACTGTAAATACATCTACCAGTTAGCACTGTTAACGTCACAAAAACGAATGGGTTCATGCATCTTTTTCCTGCAAAGTCTTCTTTTCTGC
Organism: Pimephales promelas; assembly: GCF_016745375.1. The sequence goes on from NW_024121466.1 coordinate 4,672,376, forward strand.
AATACTTTTGGCAGAAGGGTTATATAATCGGGTGTGTATGTGCATGAATTCACATCTCTGTCTAGGAACCCGAGAGACTCAAAGTTTCTCTTACTAGTTCTCCAGCACTGTTCGCCTCTCTGTCAGGGTGTCAAGGGTAGTCGGGGCTTATTCCAGCCAGCCAAGATCTTCGGACAGGGACTGCTGGCTGATCTATGGACTTGCTCAAACACACACACACAAGCACACATACGGATAAACACACACAGGCACATCCAGTGTAAAGCGGACTGGACAGGCTCCCCCATGTTAGAAAATAGACTGTCTGTATTTAGCCTGTCTGCAGGGACTCCTCACAGCACCTCTGGCCCTGTCATTGTAAGGGACGCGGAGGCTTTGTTCTGGCTCGTTTTCCTGTGCTGCCGATCAGTGATACTCGATGGGAACACAATGTTGTGGGTAGACTTGAATCTTGAATTATATTAATCTTGAATGCTTTTTGCTTTGCTCGAATTAAACCAGTCTGCCTGATTCAAAGCAAACATCTTGGGCCTCTTACCTAAACTTATTTCCTCAGATTATTGTTCCTTCCCTGCTAAGTGTTGGTCAGTGAATAGCTTTCAGAAACCTTCACTTTCACTGTTCCTTTTTGGTGGAACCATCCAACCTTCTTCTGAAAAGTAGAAGACATTTTGATCTTATAAAAACAGTATAAAGTCAAGACTGAAACTCATTGTCCTTATTTTAACTAATTGGATAGTTAATACCATTTTGGGATTTTTAAATTACTAAATTTTCCAGTCACGCTTTTATTTATAATCTGAAACATGCTGCGGCATATATTCCAAAGAAAATTGTAATACAATTAATGTCAAGCACTCAACGCAGCTTGTGTAATTTTGGATTTGTGCCGAATGAGAGAAGTGAGCACAATTTTTATTTGTATAGCTCATTTCCCACATGTCCGTAGTATCAGTTTCACTTTATATAAATTAATTTATGCTTAGCATTTATAATGAATCTTGTTTATAATGAATGCCACGATAATAAAATTTGACTGATGCTACTTATCTGTGCATTTATTTCTCTCTCAAGTTGTTTTCTGGGAAATAAGGTAGTTGTGTAAAACTCGAGAGAAAACAATAACCTGAATGTGACATTACTCTTGTAGTGAATGATAATTTTCTGCACTTAAACTTCTGCTCTAATTTGGTTAGGTTCCTGATGGTCATGCCATCTTAAACAGCCTAAGCTTGTCTTATTTGGCTGGTTTTAAAAGATTTTTGGACACTTTCTGGTTGGTCAGGCTGGGAGACTGTCTTAAGCCAGTCAAGAACAACAAACCAGCAGCATTTGTATTGTTTTCTTGCTCACTCCATTGCTTCTACTTATAGTGTACTCATTTGTAATTTAAAATCTGCTCTAAATGAATAGATGTAAATGTCATGCTGATGTTTTTTTTTCCTAATGAGGCTGTTTGGTTACTTCAAATGACTTTGGCCACCCGCCGATATCAGGCAGTATTGAGTTCAAGACCACTGTCTATCCATGTCATTAAAAGTCTCTTTTCCTTTTTCTCACACAGGCTGCGCGTTCCTCACCTACTGCGCCCGTGAGTCGGCCATCAAAGCCCAGAACGCTCTCCACGAACAGAAGACACTGCCGGGGGTAAGTCCGCTTCCAGCCTTTTGCCTCACCTCTTTAAGAGGACCACCATGCCAAAGCTAAAGCTGTATGTTTTAGACAGAGAGTTAAAGCCATTGGAACAGAAATCAGTCGATAACCCAGCCTTTTAAGATCAAGCTTTGAGCCGTTTCATGGTACTTCTCCCCGGGGACATTTGCAAGCATTGATCCGATGCTTTCAGCACTGGGCTTGGGGATGCAGTGATAGCAAATGTCAATTAATTTGTTCTCTCAATTTTTCCAAACTGCTCCATTTACGCAAAAAGCCAGTGAGTCATTGTTGCCCAGTTGCACAAAAGTATTCCAGATGCACAAAAATAAACATAGCGGGGTGCATCGAGGGTGTTTCCATTGAGAGTTGTGTGCTTCTGAGTTTTGCCGGCAATTGCGACGACATTCAAAGCACAAAACTCCCAAGGAGGTCTGACAGTAGTCTGCGCGGCCTTACACAACCATTGTGGATGGTTTGACAATGACACATTGTTGCCACGCTGCCAGTCCAGACAGTCATCTCCTGAAGTAACCTGCAGGAAACTCAGATGAACCGAGAGCAACATATTTGGCATCACAATTGCAATAATGGCAAATAGCGTGTGATAAACTGATAGAAATTTCTTTGTATTTTAAATTTTTCTTCTTCAGTTGGCACAAACTCCACAAGCTTGTGCAAAACATTAAGGTCCATGTTAGTCATACACTGATCTTGTAGGATTGTCGAAATCACACAGTCTGTAGCAGGCATAAGGTTGCTGTTTAAACATTTATATAAGAAGACTTTTAAATGACAAGTGGTGTCCAATGTTTGATTTAGTGCCACGTTGGATTCAGGGCAACCATGTCAAACACACACCCACAAACGCTTTTACCTCTAATAAAACATTTGAGCCTGAAAGGAGATAAAAACATATGAAGGAGGGGGCACTCAGAATGTGACACATGCCATCCAGACCTGTTGAGAATACATCTCACTGTGGGGTGACAGAAACACACACACACACGCACGCACATGCACACAGACTTGCTGCATGTGTGACATCATTGCATCAGCTTCACTTACCAGTGTTGTCATCCCCCGAGACAACTGCGAATAAGGTAGTAGGTGTTTGTTGAAGAGTCTGAGAACTAGAGGCGTGTTTTTATGTTTGCCTGCTAGGAATAGGACATGATGGTTGACTCATTTCTTTCTTTTTTTGATGTATGTATTTTTTAGCTTAATATTTTAGTGGTGGTGCTTTAATTAGCATGCTGACAGTGTTGTGTGTGTTAGCTTTTACAATTTGCACTATAAAATCCTGTCAGGAAAAGGTGCGTCTCCTAAATTTATCACATTAAAAACACTGCGTCCACAGCCATACAACTTTAAACAGACATCTTTGGCTGTTGCATCATGTCTCACACAATTTTTTTGGGGTGTGTGTCAAGTTTAAATAGTAAAAAAAGCGACACAATTTATTTTTATTCAGTTGCACTCTGAATACAAGAAAACCTCATAGAAAAGTGTCCAATCTGGGTCAGGTGAACCTGAAACCAGTCAAATTATTCGGGGCTTTTCCTTAAAGAGACAGTTCACTTAAAAGTCTTTTGTTTCTTTGTTTTGTTTCAAACTTATTTGACAATATTTCATCTATGGAAGACAAAAGATGGTATTTTGAAAAAGTCCAATTTTTCTTTGTCCATTCAATGAAAGTCAATGGAGTTGTTTTGGATCCCTTTGATATTAGGGGGAGTGTATATAATGACAGAATTTTCTTTTTTGGCTGAGCTATTTCTTTAAAACTGATTAGCCACTCAGTCAACCCACAGCTAGTTCATTTTGAAAAGAACACACTCTTTCCTCCGTGTACAGCTGCTAAATTGATCTGGCCTGCAGTGAGTTTTGGCCAAACAGCCTGTCCCTAAATCTTTCCCCAACAACCCCCCTTCTTGCTACATTGATGGTAAGTAAATATGGCAGTTGTTTGTTTGCTAAATCCTGCTTGATATGCAGATTGCCAGAGGCTACAGAGTAATTCATGTAAACAAGGGTTCTTCTGGAACTGACCTATAAGTTATTTATGCTTGCGTTTTGTCCTTAACTATTGACTGCCCATCTCTCTTAGCACCTAGTATTAGTATTATGGTATTAAAGACTATTATAGTTGCTTGAATTACCTTTTTATTGTAAATATTATAATATATAAGTTTTAGTAATTTTGTCATTTTTATTATTATTTTTTTTTTTTTACTTTCCAATTAGTAATTTAAACTTATTTCATTCCATTTTTTCTTTAGTACTAGTTTTTTCATGTAAAATTTATATTTTATTTTATTTCTGCTTAATTTTAATGATCGAATAGTTTTAGTTAACGATAATAACCGTTTTGCTCATTTCCTATCCAAACCTGCTAGTTACACTTTAAGGCCAGTTTTACGTGGCTTTATTGGTAGATATTATTAAATTGATGAATATCTACCAAATTAAATAATAAGTGTCTTTTGTGCCCCCCTAGTGGCATCAAGCAGAATTGCGTTCTTTTTGGAAGATCGTTTTCTGTCAATGTTATTGTATTTCGGGCTGTAAAAAAATAAAAAAGAGTAATGTTTACTTTACCTTTATTTAATACAATTTTGAGATAATAGTTCATATATAATTTTATAAAGTAGTTAGTGAATTTAATTTTTGTTGTTATTCTTCATTAGTTTTGAAAAATCACAGTAAAATGACGTCCAGTAAACGATACGATACTGAGATACAGTGTTGGGGAAGTTACAGTACTCTAAAAACTGTAGTTTGACAAGATACAACTACTCATAAGTTAAAGTAGTTAAGATACAGTCAAGCTATCCCCCTCCCTTTTTTCTTTTCTTTTTTTTACAATGACATTGTTCACTCACCTAAAGGATTATTATTATTAATGATCTAATCAACCAATCACATGGAAGTTGCTTAAATGCATTTAGGGGTGTGGTCCTGGTCAAGACAATCTCCTGAACTCCAAAATGAATGTCAGAATGGAAAGGTCATTTAAGCAATTTTGAGCGTGGCATGGTTGTTGGTGCCAGGCAGACCGGTCTGAATATTTCACAATCTGCTAAGTTACTGGGATTTTCACGTGCAACCATTTCTAGGGTTTAAAAAGAATGCTGTGAAAAGTGAAAAACATCCAGAATGCGGCAGTCCTGTGGCCGAAAATGCCTTGTTGATGCTAGAGGTCAGAAGAGAATGGGCCGACTGATTCAAGCTGATAGAAGAGCAACCACTCGTCACAACCGAGGTATGCAGCAAAGCATTTGTGAAGCCACAACACACACAACCTTGAGGCGGATGGGCTACAACAGCAGAAGACCCCACCGGATACCACTCATCTCCACTACAAATAGGAAAAAGAGGCTACAATTTGCAAGAGCTCACCAAAATTGGACAGTTGAAGACTGGAAAAATGTTGCCTGGTCTGATGAGTCTCGATTTCTGTTGACACATTCAGATGGTAGAGTCAGAATTTGGCGTAAACAGAATGAGAAGATTGATCCATCATGCCTTGTTACCACTGTGCAGGCTGGTGGTGGTGGTGTAATTGTGTGGGGGATGTTTTCTTGGCACACTTTAGGCCCCTTAGTGCCAATTGGGCATCGTTTAAATGCTAAGGCCTACCTGAGCATTGTTTCTGACCATGTCCATCCCTTTATGGCCACCATGTACCCATCCTCTGATGGCTACTTCCAGCATGATAATGCACCATGTCACAAAGCTTGAATCATTTCAAATTGGTTTCTTGAACATGATAATGAGTTCACTGTACTAAAATGGCCCCCACAGTCACCAGATCTCAACCCAATAGAGCATCTTTGGGATGTGGTGGAGCGGGAGCTTTGTGCCCTGGATGTGCATCCAACAAATCTCCATCAACTGCAGGATGCTATCCTATCAATATGGGCCAACATTTCTAAAGAATGCTTTCAGCACCTTGTTGAATCAATGCCACATAGAATTAAGGCAGTTCTGAAGGTGAAAGGGGGTCAAACACAGTATTAGTATGGTGTTCCTAATAATCCTTTAGGTGAGTGTATATTACTGTACATACTGAATAATTGTTTTGAGCTTCTTTTCAATTGACAGATGCTTTGCCAAAGCAATGAAACGAAACAAAAAAATTGCTGGTGATCTTTTAAGTTATAATTATATAAAGAATAAAGAAGGACAATTAATCAATCTAAAAAGTCTATCATTCACCTGTATTTGCTTGAAGTCTTTGACGCAGACCGCGTTTTAATGTTTGGCTTGCATACATTTCTTACAGAAGTGCAAACTTTACTAGTTGATTCATTTGAATTCTTAACTGTACGTCCTTTACATAATCATCAGACGATCTCTTCTCAGTGAATTTTAAAGCTGCAAGATGTGTGAAGAAACAATAGATGGTGGTAATGCAACAATGCACTGCAGGCTCATCAAAACGCAAAACAGAATACAGCTTTGTTATGCTACACTGCTTCTTGCTGGAAAAAATAGTTAGCTTCTGGAAAAGCTATACTGTTTTAAAAGCAACTGAGCTACTGGAAAAGCTACTAAAACACTCCCCAACACTGCCGATATACTGTGCGTTGGATCATCACAAAATATCGTAGGGGGCTAAATTGTGCACAGCTAGGAGTTATACATGTGAAACAATAGCTAACTGAGTAAATGCCTTTGTTTTTGTGCATGGAGCATTCCCAGAGCACATATCGCATGTAGCAACTGCCAAGATTGATCAAACGACATAGATCCTCCCAGTTGAATTCCAGCTGGGATTTCACAGAGCCTTCATGTTCAACGTACTGCTAAGAATCGCAATGACAGGGAGGCCACATGTGAGCCCCATGATAGGAGTGGTCGTGTCTGTCGGAGGACAGAGGAGGAGCAGGAGGAGGAAGTTGGGCGAAGGCGAGGAAGGCGTTCTGACAGCTGTCTGCCTCAATAGTGCGCTTCCCCATCAGTGACCTCTGAGGAACATCAGCTCCGCAATGTGTGAGATGTGGTGATAACATCACCATGTATACATGGCAGCTTGTCAAGATCATCTAGGGCTAACGGCAGTGATCTGTGTATGTTTGTGTATAGTGGGATGGATAGTTGATTTTGTTTGTGTACGTGGCTGGTCAGAGTCAGGGTTGACATTTTAAGTTAGGACTTAGAAATGGACTGAAATGTGTGGAGAAATATTATTAACCTTATCTTCATGAATTTTAGCTAGGTGATGTAACGTTCGGCCAACCGATTTGGCAAGTGAGCAGAATAAGTTGTACGATGACTGTTTACAAGTTTGTGACCAAACAAAACTTAACTTTTTAAACTTAAAATTTACTGAGCAGAAAAGTAATTGGGGTTTTTTAATTAATTTTTTTTTTTATAAAAAGGGGTTGGATACATTTGCTATGCCATTGCCTTTAATAAAAGCAATTAATTAATTGCTTTATTACTTATTATATAATAATAATACATTTACTGAAAGATAGTCTCAACTCGGCCTTCATTTCTATCTATCTATCTATCTATCTATCTATCTATCTATCTATCTATCTATCTATCTATCTATCTATCTATCTATCTATCTATCTATCTATCTATCTATCTATCTATCTATCTATCTATCTATCTATCTATCTATCTATCTATCTATCTATCTATCTATCTATCTATCTATCTATCTATCTATCTATCTAGTATAGTAATTATACATATATGCCCCTTATATAAACTAAGTGACTAAAGAATGTGCGACTAACATAAATCAAATGTACCAATATGAATCAAAATGTCATTTTATGAAAATTTAATTGGTCACTCAACATATTGATGTAAAATGCTAACAAGAAAGAATTAATCTCAGCAGTATTTTAAGTGTATTTATATAAAGTGCACCTTGGTTTCCAAGCAGCTGGTGAAAAAGATGATTCATAACTGCAAATTGAATTCGTCGCATTATAGCAGCTAACCATTTTTAGAATCTATCTATATTACTTTTAATTCCCAGACATAAGTTGCAAACAAGGTTACAGTGAAGATTCGAAATGTATTAAAAGATCTAGATGGACAAATATGGGAAGATATTTACGTTCCACCTTCCAGGCACAAAAAGTATGAAGGGTTTTATATTCCTCTTAATTGCAGTATGGCAGCGTATACATCCGTCTGCAGCGTTTACAGTCAAACCAATGTGAAGACGAAGAAAACGGTTTGTATTGACACACACACAACACCTCTCTCAACCCTGCCGTGCAAATTAAAAAGCGGCTTCACCATGTTTCTGTGTGTGTGTGTGTGAGCTCATGCTGTCCGCGGGGCTCCACACCCCTGCTGGAATTGCAAATTCACCTGCTCCTCTGGAGCCGCGGCAAATCCGGTGTAATTTAAGGTGTGTGTTTTCCGCCCAGATTCATTGCTTGTTATCACATCCGTCCGTGGAAGACTTGCGAACAGGCCAATTTTGTTTTTGCCAGGAAAAGAACACGCTGTTAAAAATAAAGGGTCCACAAGTGCTAAAGAAGAACATTTTTTTTTGGTTTCCCAAAGAACCCTCAGTCAACAGTTCTGAAAGGGAAAGTGTACCCAAAAATGACAATTCGGTCATTATTTACTCACCCTTATGTTGTTCCAAACCTGTATGAGTAAAAAGGGGATGTTTTGAAGTATTTTGGTAACCAGACAGTTGACGTAGCCATTGACATCCATAATATGAAAGACAATGGGGACCATTAACTGTTTGATTGAACATTCTTCAAAATATCTTCTTTTGTGTTTAACAGAAGAAAGACACTCATACAGGTTTGGAACAACATTAGGGTGAGTACATGATGAACACATTTTCATTTTTGGGTGTTTTTAAGGTTCTTTATTGGCATCCATGGAACCTTTCTAATGTTCTTTATAGTGGAAAAAAGGTTCTTTTCTCAGAATTTTAAAGTGTTCTTCACACTTAGAAAGAATGGTTCTTTTTAAGAACAGTTCAGGGAAATGATTCTTTGGGAAACACAAAATGGCCTCCATCCATTTTTGGGATGCGTAACCGATGAAGTCTTGTTATAATAGCAAAGCAGCAATAATGTGATTACTAACTCTTGTAAACTAACAAGGCTGTATTTTTAGCTTTTGATGGACATGGAGTATGTAAGGAACGCAGAAGGTGTTACCCTGAGTGTGAACACTGTGTGTGCTGACAAAGCTTTATGTTTTTCTCAGAATAAACGCTCTGATAGGATGCTGACGGCCACTCACATCAAATCAAATTAATGAAGTGTGATGGGCATGACTATTTTAAATACAGAGGGGCCTGAAATCGAATTATATCCAGAAGTTTGCAACAAAGAAAAGTTATTATGTACAGTGAATAATAAATAGTTCTTGATCACTGATCAATTCTGCTGGCATTAAAGTGGGAGATAACCAAACTCAGTTGATTGATAATATAAGCCCTTTTACTAATTAAAAAGAAAAGAAATATACTTTACATATATTATACAATTATAATTTAATTCAATGTTATTATGTTTTGAATTACAAGTTTTATTAATAGTTGCTAATGCTTTTGGACTGTATTTTTTTAATTATAATTTTTTAAAAATGATTGTTGTTATTAGTTTAAATAATAGTTGCAACAGTAATATATACTACTGTCTAAAAATAAATGAATAATGCATTTATATTTATTAATTATATTGTTATTTTAATTGTTATTTATATTTTACTATTTTATATAGTTTTATAATTGCATATATTTCCACTGCAAATCACATGTATTTTTAAAATAATTGTATTTTATAAATAATATCATATTTTTATTTGTATTGTTATTTTTTACTTATTATTACTTTTATATTAACTGTAAGAGATACTACGGACTAAAAAACAAATAAATATATTATAGAAAATTACAAATCATTTTCAGTGAACACAAAGTCATAAGCAACGTGTTCAGAATATAAATACAGCAGTTTTTGTTGAATATTATGTAACCGCATTGAAAATGGATTTTCAAGTGGCAATGCACAAACAGCACAGCAAATCCCCTTTGTTTAGTCGTTGATTTTTATCTACAAGGCAAACAGGGATTCTATGTGTCTCTGATAATCTCTAATATCATTTTCAACATTTGTTTGCCTTTGGATTTTGAAAAATTTGAGCATGTTTCCCACTGTCTGCTTGTCTTTTTCTGTCTGTCTGTTTCTCTCAAACCCGCTGATTCATTGACTTGACAATGAAGTGAGCGTGTGGATTGCGGTGGATATTTGTGGTAATGCAGTTACATGGCCAGCAGTGTGTGATGAATAGAAAGTCTCCAGCGCTGTCATATGAGAAATCACAGCGGAGATGCACACGAGACTGTGCTTCTCACTTCATGAACTTTTATAGTGCCGCTTCTGCTGTTATGGCTTTACCACAATGGAGGAGAGATGCAGACATATGACTGCAGCGTGACTACACGGTGTGTGTGTGTGTGTGTGTGTATAATGGCACAGGGCTGTAATGTACATAGTAAAAAGCTATTGCACTAGAGTGATCCTCAGGGATTTCACTCCCCACAATCCTGAGACAAGAGATACAGCTGGATTAACATCTTCCTTCCTTCCTTCCTTCCTTCCTTACTTCCTTACTTCCTTCCTTACTTCCTTCCTTACTTCCTTCCTTCCTTCCTTACTTCCTTACTTACTTACTTACTTACTTACTTACTTACTTACTTACTTAAATATCATGACACTGAATATACAATGGAACTTTTTTAAATATTTGTGTGTGTTTTTAAATATGTGGTATTTACCACAATATTTCTTTACGGAAGCCCTCATAATTATGAGATAGTCTAAAAGATGATCTAAATGTCATGATTATGAGATAAAAAGTTTAATCATAATTAAGTTGTCAGTTTTGACTTTGTATTCCAATTTTTACTTTTTGTGAATTTATTTTTGATTTGACACTTTATTTAATGCCAATTTCGACTTTTTGTCATAATTGTGGTATTAAGCCAATTTTGATTTTATTATCTCATTATCTCATTAGCTATTTATCTCATAACTGTGACCTTTTTATCCATAATTATGTTGTCAGTTTTGACTTTGCATCCCATTCTTTTTGGCAATTTTGACACTTATATCCCAATTTCTACATTTTGCCATAATTAAGGTATTATGCTAATGTTGACTTTTTATCTCATAATTATCACTTTTCATGTCACAATTGTGATTTTTTTTTAACTGCGATTCCCAATTTCGACTGTTTGTCAATATAGTTAGGTAATAATGCCAATTTTGACTTTTATTCCATAATTTTAACTTTTTTGTCACAATTGTGACTTTTTTGTCATAATTATTGTGTCAATTTTGACTTTTTTATCCAGTTCCGCCATAATTTTTGTGGTAGACTTTTTAACCTCATAGTTTTTACTTTTTGTCATTTATTTGATTTTGTCAAATTTAATATATCTTAATTTCTAGATTTTGTCATGTAAATTCTGACTTTATCTCATAATTTCAACTTTTATCTCATAATTATCACTTTTTATGTCATAATTTTGATTTACCAAAGCATTTGCAGCTTCCATAATTCCTTGAAGTTCTTTGGAGTAACCCGTACATGCCACGGTATACTAGGGTATATAACAAAAAAGTTTTCTTTTCTTTTCTTTTCCCCTGTACCACATTTGCCAGATGCTTAGCCAAACCTCACCCTCCCATGAGCCATTTGCTCTTTTTAAGGTATTTAGTGAAAAGCTGGCAGTGCACTTCGGCACATTCCTGTGAGAAGGAACAACAAAAACAGCACATAAACAAGCTAATGGCTTCCTTATCTGCACTGCCGACAAGGTTTTCCTTAATTAACTAAGATTGCAGAACAGTTCTGTTACCACAACTTTTTGCCTGGAATTTCTTGTTCTTACCTTCTGTTTCACTCTTAAGCACAATTTACGCTAGATACTGAAGTGGAGTTCTGCTGCCTGTTCGAGCCCTAAATGTTCTCCACACATCCGGGACGGTTGCCAATTTCTGTCTTCCGTTACAAATATGACCCTCTAAGACAAGTTATGGTAAAATGCCTTGAAAACAAAATAATCTTCCAAAACAGGCTAGTAGTTAGGCACAAGTACTTTTTTTGTTGGCGGTATGAGTTGGGGAAAAAAAGAGAGAAATATTAATGTGTTTTATTTTGGTATTTTTAGTCTATTTCAGGTTGTAGCTGGACCGGGGAGCAGCCGTCTGTGGGATTGAGTCATGTGACGATGTGATCTGGGTTAGCCGTGCGTAACACGTGTGTATGTGTGTGTGTACACGAGCCGGAGTTGTAGTGGTTGTACTTACGGCACAGTGCTCTCTCTCTGGGGTCTCGTCCGAAGGAGTCTGGCTTCAGGACAGGAGGAATGAGGGCTGAACGAGGGCCCCGGTGAAGACCCACATCTTGCGCCTGCCAATCTATCTTCCTGTCCCCTTAGCTGGTTTGTGAGCGCAGGTGCGGCCCAGTGAGCTCTTTGAAAGAGCGAAAAGGTGGGGAGGATGTGGGAAAGACAAATAGTGGCCAGTGGTTTCTGAAGGCTTTGAAACCAGGATACTGGAATAGATGAAGTTTTGGGTTAGGTTTGGGTATCAACATACTGTGTGACTTGAAATGTGTCAGTTTATATTGAGGTAGATATCCACACAGCTATAGAGTGAATTATTTTTGTAGGCCAAAACCAGGAAACTAGCATTTTAGCAAATCCAGTTCCATAGTCCCAAAGTCAATGGGTCCTTTTTGGTTAAATGCTGTAAATTAGATATGTGGTGAAGAAAGTCCCAAGTTATTTTCACTATTCGCTATTCTATTTTATAAAATACATCATTAATAACCTGTTGTGATTTAATGAGCCCGTTCTCATCCTTTGGCGTCATATAGGTGACGCCATATGACATTTCGTCGAAATACTACGCACATGGCACCCTTTAGCGTCAATATAGGCTATTTTTTTAAAAACTGCGATTCCCAATTTCAACTTTTTGTCAATATAGTTGGTAATTATGCCAATTTTGACTTTTATTCCATAATTTTAACTTTTTGGTCACAATTGTGACTTTTTTTGTCAATTTTGCCATAATTGTTTTTATGACTTTTTAATCTCATAGTTTTTACTTTTTGTCATTTATTTGATTTTGTCAGTTTTGTTATTCCAATTTCTAAATTTTCCCATGTAAATTTTGACTTTATCTCATAATTTCAACTTTTATCTCATAATTATCACTTTTTATGTCATAATTTTGATTTACCAAAGCTTGAAGTTCTTTGGAGTAACCTGTAAATACCATGGTATTTTAAGGTAAACTAACTTTTTTTGTTAGTATTTCTTTTCTTTTCAATATTTCGTTGAAATACTACGCACAAGGCACACTTTAGCGTCAATATAACACGCAGAACCCAAGGCGTCATACAGGTGAGCATCAATATGAGACGCAGACCCTACCCCAGACCTAAACCCTACCCATAACAGTGCGTGTTATATTGACGCTAAAAGGTGCCATGTGCATAGTACTTCGAAATGTCATATGGCATCACCTATATGATGCCAAAGGATGAGAATGTGTTGAATTTAATCTACTTGTCTTGTAAAAGGTGGTAAGTGATAGTCCCACTACATTAGTATGGAAAATAAATACTATGGAAGTCACCTGGTGCCTAAATACTGTTTGGTTACCAACATTCTTCAAAACATCTTCATTTGAGTTCAGCAGAACAAAGAAACACATACAGGTTTAGGACAACTTGAGGGTGAGTAAATGATGACAGAAGTTTAATTTTCGGGTGAACTATCCCTTTAAATGACTGTTTTTAAAGATGAACTAGATGAGTTCAATGTAAAATGTAAAAATAAGGGAAATGAGTTACATAATTGTTAATTATCACATGGTTATTTAACATGAACCATTTTTTTTTCCCATTGAATTTTCAGCACAAACTGTGATGTAGAATAACTCATGACATGTTATGACACTTTTCCGGCCCTAATTGTTTCCGACACGTGGCCGCTTCCGATCACGACGGAGAGGGAATGAAAGACGCCCGGTGCTGCGGAGCTAGAAAGATTGTTTAGAATTAGAGAGATAAAGAATGACAAACAAAAAGAAGCGGGGTCTCTGAGGCAACGGATCCAGCGAAGACGGATCGAGCAATAAGGAGTGGGAGATTAGCACTAGCTAGAGGGAACGACTAAGAGGAAGGAGAGAGAAATCAGGAGGAGGCGAGGACATCGGGTCATGTCGACAGCTTGAAGCCATACTTTCAGCGGGGTGTGAGAGCAGTAGTTCACGTTAAAACCAGAGAGAAACCCCTCCTCTCTCTCATTATATCTCTATCTCTCTCGATCCCTCTCTCACTCGCTCATTTGAAAGGCAGATCTGCCCTGGACGCAGAAGGTAGGGCACCGCATTTGTCAGCGGATATGAGGCCCCCCGTCCGACTCGCTGTGGGTTGTGTCATTACGTTTGATTGACAGGAGTCGTGATGAGGGACTGTCTGTGATCCCCGGAGGTTAGATCAGAGTAGCGGGGCCGTCAACACTCACGCGTGGAGCATGCGAGGTCGTGACTCTGAACATGGGCACGTGGGTGAGCGCATCGGAGGTTGTAGAGTCGAAGTCATTTGCATTGAACGCTGATCCGGATATAAAGGGCATAGTTTTGTGGATGCCTGTTGATTGGAATATTATCAAGTCCCCGTTCCCTCGAGAACTGAGTTCTTGTCGATCATGTTGAGCCGGTTTAGAACATATGCCATATGGATGTGCGGAAAGTGTGACTAGATGTCTCTGTGCCCCTGGAAAGGAAGTTTAAATGCAGTTGCTGTCTGTAGTTAATGCCTGTGCTGGAAATGCAAGGGTTCGCAGGTCGCTGTCCAGCACTGAAATGATGGATGATTGAGGAACGAGTGCAGCTTGGAAAAATTAATGATGCCCTGCTGTCGTTCCTTTGTTCTTTCTGTCGCTCTTTTTTGTATCTAACATTCTTTATATTGATTTGAGAGATCACTCTAATATTTTCTTATACTTTTCTTTCATTCTCTCTATTGTTATTTTTAATATTATCTATCTATCTATCTAATCTATCTATCTATCTATCTATCTATCTATCTATCTATCTATCTATCTATCTATCTATCTATCTATCTATCTATCTATCTATCTATCTATCTATCTATCTATCTATCTATCTATCTATCTATCTATCTATCTATCTATCTATCTATCTATCTATCTATCTATCTATCTATCTATCTATCTATCTATCTATCTATCTATCTATCTATCTATCTATCTATCTATCTATCGTTTAAATTGAGTAACTTTTCTTAAAGGAGTAGTTCACTTTTATAAGAACTTTTGCTGATAATTTACCCACCCCCGTTTCATCCAAGATGTCCATGTCATTCTTTCTTCAGTCGAAAAGAAATTAAGGTTTTTGATAAAAAAAAAATATTCCAGGATTTTCTCCATATAATGGACTTTAATGGGAACCAAACGGTTCAAGGTCCAAATGGGTTTCAGTGCAGCTTCAAAGGGCTTTAAATGACACCAGATGATGAATAAGGGTCTTATCTAGGACCCTTCGAGTCATGACTCGAAAAAAGATTTGTTCATTTTGATGAACGGGTTCGAACAGGAGAGTCACGAACGCACATCACAGAACAGAGCAAGGCGACCATTCGAGCTTATAAAACTTAAACTTCATTTATTTTTCTTTAAAATGAGCGATCGTTTCACTAGATAAGGCCCTTATTCATCGTCTGAAATCGTTTAAAGCCCTTTGAAAAGTTTGCACTGAAGCTGTCTTTTGGACCTTGAACCGTTTGGTTCCCATTGAAGTCCATTATATGGAGAAAATCCTGGAATGTTTTCATCAAAAACCTTTATTTCTTTTCGACTGAAGAAAGAATGACATGGATATCTTGGATGACATGGGGGTGAGTAAATTATCAGCAAAAGTTTTTCTTGTGATTCAAAACCATCTAAATTCTAAATTCTTTTGTGTGCATATAATAAAAGTCAGTGGGCTTCAATGTTGTTTTGACCCCATTGACTTATATTGTATGGACAAAAACAGTTAAAATGTCTTCCTTTGTGTTCTACAGATGAAAGAAAGTCATACAGGTTTGGAATGTTAATTTTTTAGATTTCAACGGTAAGCAAAATGATCAACACTTCTAGACACTCACTGACACATGGTCGCTGTCCAGTGCTGAAATGCATTACTCTCTTTCCTGCAAGAATACAAAATGTAGAATTGCAGAAGTAAAGTCCGACTAAAGTTTAGAGGAACAAAGGCTAAACGTATTTAAATTCTGATCAAACTCTAACTGCGTGTTGTGAGGAGACATCAAGTGACACAAATGTCATTTGTTCGCCTCGCTGCTGGCAGGGGAGTGGGCCTCGGTATCTAGAGATCTCCTCCTCGAAGCATAAGCGCGGATGCCTCACAGCTGGGGCCAATCCGCCCGCGGCGCGTCGGGGAGGCAATTTAGAGCCCAACCACTCCGTGTGACGAGCCGATCAACATCTTTGAAAGCCGCTCGCCATGTTGTCCACTCTTATTAAGGAAAGTCTGCCGCCCAAAGTTAGATAAAAATGAATAGCGCATTGGTCAAACTGCTTTTCTTTGTCTTTGTCTGAGGGTGGGGGACGGGGCTTCTGACCGTGAACTGCGCTGAGCGGCGTGCCACGGCGAACCGATCCATTATGGAGAACCATGATGAACACCAAAAACCTCCCGGGGATAATCATTAAGATGTCAGCGTGGCACTATACGGCGCACAGACTGAATATTGTGGTGTTTTTTTGAGGGGGAAAGAAAAAGGAAAGCAATCACGCTGCCCTTGTGCCTCCAGATAGCACGTAAACTTACGGTGATGCATGTTTTTCATATAATAGTGGCGCATTGTCCGGCCAAGAGGGTCAATACATTAATTTAGAATTCTAAAGGGGCCGATACAATTGCCTGTAGCTGAAACACACCCTTTTGAAGCAATACTTCTATTGCAAATCGGCCCTTTGGGGTTAAACGAGCTGTTTGTTGCATGCGTGAGAGCGTATATATTTTGTCTATGTGTGTGTGTCTTCGCTCTAAGTTGTGTGTGCATGTGTTTGTGAGCTGAATTGAGTTGTAGCTCGCCGTCACCTCTTGCCTCCGGGGCTGGCTGGCCAGTCGCCATGGCAACAGTGGAAAACTACATACCAGACCGATGCACAATCCACGATCCATTAGGTGAGAGAACGGGAGGAGGGGGAGACAAGACAAGCACACATTTATTTACTGGGTTTATTTACCCTATTTTCCCCTTATTTATAATTTACAATGTATCGATCTGTGTCACTGTCGGGCAGAAGGCAGTCTTCCACATGGATATACTATCCTTTGTTCCCTTCGATTAGAAAAGGGAGGATTCACTCACAAGTTTGGGCATACGGCAGCGACCCACCGCCCAAGAGAGGGGCATCCCGTCAAAATGCCATCATTATATATATATATATATATATATATATATATATATATATATTAATATTTTCACTTTATATAATTTAAATTTAGTTAATTTTTTTGAAGTTTAGTTGTGTGCTTTATTAATATTTCTATTTAGCATTAGTTTTAGATACAAATTTTAGTACTTAAATTTAAACATAAATTAAAAATAAATAAATAAAAAATAAAAATAGATATGAAGAGTTCAGCTGCAAAAGCCTCTAAGTGCCATTTGAAATTTTCTTCTAGAATGATCATTTTTATCAAGCTTGTATATTTAAGTTCAGTAATTTCACTTAAAGTGCAATATTTAAAAAATTGCAAAATTGCAGATTACATATTAATTGTCATTTAAGTGAAATCACTGAATTTAAATATACAAGCTTGATATAAATATATATATATAATTTCAGCTTTATGTCAATGAGCAAAAAAAAATTCTATTAGTTTTAGTTAACACTGATAACAAAACCATGGTGCCCTGGAATAAATAAAAATAATAAATAAAGTGACTTATGAATATGGTAATTAAAAGGTACCATGATATTATGCACCATGGTATTACCATTTTTTTTTTTTGGACAATGTATTAAAACTATTAAGTACCATAATGATGAACTGTTACAGTTAAATTTTACTAAAAGTTTTTCCCCTTTGAAAGTTTAATTTAAATACCATTGTATGTGAATATGGCAAACAAACTGTACTAAACATATATAATACACACACACACACAAAAATCCCATTATATTTTGTTCCATGGTATTATTATTATTTTTTTTAATATTCACAAGTTTCAATTGTATAGTAAAATTCCATTAATTCGAATTGAATAATCCTTACATATAATTCATATTATGAATTAACTTTAAATTAGCTTAATTTTTTTTAAGATAAATCTTCTGATTCGTATTCATACATTTAAAAAAATGAAAATGTTTACATTTATGAATACAAATCCCATAAACTAAATGTGCTATATCATTGTTCCATTAAGATTAACACAAAATGTTTAATTAAGCTCTATTTTTTTTACTCATTTAGAACTCCTAATGTGACTAGTTAGGATTATTTATTTCAATTTGATGGAATTTTACCATACAATTGAATTGTCATTCTAAAAAAAAGCTTACAATTTTGTTTATTGTCCCATTGGTGCCAGTTAAATACTGTCGCATATAACTATTGTAAAACAATAATACTGCCAAATAATAAAGTTCCTTTTTGGAAATGTACACTGGTGTAAAAAAATATTTTCAAGATTTTTTATCACAACATTTTTTCTTTTGTCAAATCAACTTAAATTATTTAGTTCAGATAACTTATTATTTTGAGTTTCTGAATGATTAAATCAATCTTTAACTCCCTTTATTCCAGTTCAATCAACTTAAAATTTTAAGGCAACCAGGTTACTTACTTTTTTAAGTTAAACCAACAATATTTTTTTTACAGTGCATGGAATTATTTTAAATACACCCATGGTACATGAATTTCAGTTCCATGGTATATTTCAAAGCACCATAACCACCACAGTACTATGGCACGCCACCGTACACACTTTTACAGAAAAGAGTTCATGTTATGCATCCAATCAGTTGTTCAACCCGCATCATTTTCAGACAGAAACAGGAAAAGATAAAAAGATGTAAACCCCCACACAATGTACACTGGATATATGCTTCCGGCTTATTATATTTCACTTTAAAAAGGCCACAGACTGCATGAACCCCTTGGTTCACACATCCCGCAGCTCTCGTCTGTGTTTAAGGGCTGCCCGGTGTCTAATAACACCACATTCATTGTATGTGGGTGGATGCGCAGTGGTGGCTCCTAAGGGTCAGCTTCCTCCAAGGCTTTATTTTTGGGTTCTCCATAGAGAGGCATCATAGACTGTAATTTCACCTGCTTGCCAGCTCCTGCGGTCATCCATCCTGAGACCATCCATGCTTCAGCGCAGCACCATCGTGGCATTGGGAAGAGCAACAGCCCATCACAGGGTTTGTCCAAGTCACTTGGCACTTTCCCAGGGCTCTGCAATGGAAAAATGGCATGCATGAGTTTCCACACCCTGTTTCTCAGGGTAGGCGAAAGGTAATTAGATCTTCAAGCAAATGTTGAGACATTAATAGCAAAGAATCATAAAATGAGCTAGATATATTTAATATTCTGTCACTAATCACATAATCAATTTAGTGACATTGATCTTGCTGTTCTTTTTATTAAAGCACTTTGGATCATTCCGGATAACATGATCTTCAAATTTGACACTACTTGAGATTACAAATTATTAGTTTTTTAATTCAAGGTTATAAGTATTTTTTTTTTCATAATAATTTTAATATTAATAATACAGATTTTCAAAACAGCTTCACAGAAGCAAACATGCATGTTTGAATGTTACTTGTGAGTATTCTATCAGTCAGAGATGAGTGTCAAATATATAATATTTAACATATATAATATAAAAAAAAATCTACAAGATATAATGCGTTATGTAAATGTTAACAGTCAACAGTCAATCAAGAAGATACAATGAACATGTTGGGTAACGATTATAGCTTGTGATTTTTGTTCTGTTGTTACTACTGTATTTCACAGATCTCTAATATACTCTGTTTTGATTTACGATTAATTAATTACCACTTACCCTTCGCAGGGAGTTTGATTGACAGGTGGTCTGACCAATCGTAATCCGCCATCCACGTCCGACAAAGCAGTCAGGAGAGTTAATGCCAGAGCTAACGGAGAGCTTTGGCACTTCATTGTATCATCTTGGTTGCAGTTCCATTAGAATTCCACTGGAGGTGATGGCGGGCGAGTGCAGGATGAATGGGAGTCTATGGAGCTAAACGGCTAAATGTGTCTCATTATCCCGCTTGTCGTTGAATCAACATAGATTTTATTATTGATTCCGCAAGTTCACTATAGATTATAGGCCAAAAGTCGAATGAACATGTAATTATGTCTTTTTGATTTCTTACAGGTTAGGCCGTTGTTGGCCGGAACAGGCTAGCATTCTGCTATTGTGTGACGTCATCACATTTTTGAACGGATTTTTTTTAACTTAAAAATGCAATTTTCAGCTGAGTGTATTATCTTAGCCCTCCATTTTTAATGCAACTTTCAAATTACTTGACAAAAAATTACATCCTGAGAAAAGTGGATTTTTGGGGCTGAAACCCCATAGACTCCCATTCATTCTGCACTCGACCGCGAGCGCCCCCGCATGGACGGAGACGTGTTACTGCAGCCAGTCTAGAAACCGGAAGTAACCAGCCAGTGCCAATTCTCTTCAATTAGACATTCTCTGGTTACACTTCGGACTTGCGCTCTCTCGTAGACTACAACTGGTAGACTAGGCCTAGAAACGCAACAGCGCCATCTTGTTTCAGTTTGTAGTGAAAATTACCTCAGAGTCCTTCAATATTACTGTCTGTGTAATAGTACAGTCGCCTTTTGCTAGGCGAAGCTGATGTAAGTGGTTTGCCTATATTTATGGAGGCCTATGTGTTGAACTGCTTTTTTGAAATGTAGGCTATTCTCTTTTATAGTGTTATTGTTTGTCTATATTCAGTTTTATTGCAGAAAATATTGCTATTTTTCCCACAGTGTGTTTTTGAAGGAAATTAGCTATACAGAAATATGCCATGCTTCTGTTTTTCCTCTTGGAAAACAGTATTTGCTGTCAGGGAGGACAGGGTCTG
Organism: Pimephales promelas; assembly: GCF_016745375.1. Next base: position 4,693,233 of record NW_024121466.1, read on the forward strand.
TTAGTGCATCACGCTAGAGATGTCCCTCATTATAATGTGATGGCGACCAGATTGTATCCCATTAGGGAAAACAACACAAGGTGTGCAGCATATGAAATGCTTTATCACTTTGGCAGTTCAAGTGTAGGTATAAAATAGGACCGTATATATTTCTGCGGAATTTTAGCAATCATTTATGAAGTGTAGGGCTCATTTTATTGATGGGGCTAATTGTGCTTAGAATTACATTTTTCGATTTATGATCCATCATTAATCAACTAATGAACAAGCAAATAGACAATACACACAGTAATGTCTTGGAAGAAATAAATGCTTGTTACAATTATCAATCAATTTACTCGCCCTCAGATTGCTCTGAATTTTCATTCAGTGACAGTGAAAGGACCCTTGTCACAGGTCCGTTGTTCTCAGAAGCGGAAGTAGTCATAGTTGGGTAAACGTCTATAGAGTACGACAGTGCCCACCTACTTTTTCAGCGGCGCTGGTTCCGGAAGAATTTTTTTCCATTCATTTCTCTCATGCATATAGGGAGGGATTTCAAAATAAGTCTTTGTTAAGACATTATAAGCCATTAACCAAGCTAATAAGCTTAGAGGTGAATACATAACATTACAAATATTGATTTTAAGCAAAAAAGTATTTGAAAATCGGACAAAAATACAAAGTTACAAGGCTGTGTACTTAAAAACTTTAGAAAGGGAAAGAACTACAATCCCATGATGCATTGCGAAAAGAAGAAATAAACTAAAAACAACTACTCATTTAAAAAAAAAAAAAAAATATATATATATATATATATATATATATATAGTGCAAAATATGAACATATACAAATGTTTAATTATTTCGAGAGCATAGGGAGACCATTAAGTCATTCGCAGTGCTTCATTATGTAAGTGGGCGGAGCTAATGAGGTCTTTTGGCCATTTTGATGGTTTCAACTCTGATTGGTGGAATTTTCTGTACAGCATCAATGGTAATGTAGTTTTTCACAAATTCTGCTGTTAAACACTAATATTTTATGAATAAGTTGAAATAATTTGGGGTGACCGCTTCAGGAGAAGCAAATACCAACGATTAATAACATCGCACCTCACTGAAGTTTGTCGTTATCGTTAGAAGTCAGAAGTTATCTTTAAAAGAAGCATTTCCCAATGGCGAAAATGAATGGAGTTTTTACTTTCTAGAACCCTCTATAGTGGTTAATAAAATATACATTTTGCATTCCCATTTGCTCTAATTTCAAACGAAAAGATCATGATTGTGTTTCTATAACTTTGCAAAAAAAATATTGAGAGATTGATTACGTCATTGGCCAGAAGAGAAAATGATGTCAAATTTGCCACCACTCCTTCACCCCTTATTGAAACACCCAATTGCTGTAATAGTTTTCTCTGATTTAATGCCGAGGTAATACAACACAAAGCATAATCTCAGTCTGTGAAGATGATTTTGACCAATCAGTGGCTGCCAGACTCCAAAAGCTCCTCCTCCCTTCTCCTTTTATGGTCAATGAAGGCAAAAAAGTCAGTTTGCATGAGGGTGAGTAAAAAATAATTAAAAAAACCTAACATACTACTTCTCAAAGAAAAGATGTTGTCATAACCATACATTTAATGATTACATAATCCAAAAGGAACAAAAAGCCATCTCTGCTAGATCTCCTCATTCGTATCTGTGAGGAAACGCATCTGAAAACAGACCATGCATTATTCATTACTGAGAAGTTACACGAGAATAAATGAAGCAGTCTGTCGTCATTTGCACTATGAGACTAATTGGCTACATTCAAGCCCCTTTGGTCCTGGGATGAGTTTAATTAAGTTCAGGTATCGAATTAAGATCATGGCACAGATTTAAATGGCTTAGCCTGGGCTAAAAATAGACAAGTGCTCCATGAATCTCTGCGCGGTGCTTTAAGTAAGGGTGGAGTTGGAAACACATTTTCTAGTAAGAGAGCTGCACATTAGACCGTCTTTTCCTTTACAAAAAAATGATTAATATATCTATGTGTGTGTGTGTGTGTTTATATATTTGTTTTAATTTTACATATTTTTTAACCAAACATTGGCTGTTTATATATATATATATATATATATATATATATATATATATATGTATATATATGTGTGTGTGTGTATATATATATATATATATATATATATTAGTTTTACATATTTTTTTAACCAAACATTGGCTGTTGATAGTTTTAGACAATTTATTAGCATAATAATTATTAATAAAATAATGATAATAATAATAATCTACATGATGGATGTTAGATTAAAATCATAATTGCATCAATTTCTAATATTTGTTGGTCTGGGTTTAAAAAAAATTCTTGTATTCCCATTGCAAATGGTATTAAGTAAATGTCCATTTTACAAATTTAAATTGATTGCATGCAAATGGAATTAATTTGACAAAATGTTGCATTAGCTCATCCACAGTATATATATTTGATTTAGTAAGGCTGTTGAGAACTAATCGATGTACAAGAGAATGAGAAGTTTTTTTACTGAGGCACCACCCGCAGGATTGGTAAGTCAGTAGTAGTGAGTTGTCAGTAGTCCTAGCTCTGGGAGCAGGAGCCTGCGATTACAAATCCTGTTTTAAAGCGCCGCTTGTAGCCGCACTTACCACGCACTACCAGACGTCAAGGCTGCATGTTTAACAAGGGAACCGGTTTGCCTTTCTTCTCCTCATGGAGTTTCTTTCTTTCTTTCTTTTCTTTTTTTGTTGCTTTTTGTTATCATGTGTAGGTAGCTTAATATGACGTTTTTGACAGGATTCTGAGTGCTAGTAATAGGCTCTGTGTAGTACCACTTTAGTATATTTATATTTTAGGTTTATTTGGTCACATAGTTTGTAGGTTTTTATGGTCATATCTATGGTTTAAACTTTTTTAAATAAAAATATTTTAAAAATTATTATTTATGGAGGTGTTATTATTAATTGTTGCATATATTTTTATTTTAAAATTATCATAATAATAGTTATAGAATATTATCATTAACAACAATAACTGTTATTAATATTTATAATAATAAATAAGCAATATTTATATGTAGTAAATATTAGAGCCTGACCGATAAAGGATTTTGAAGGCCGATATGATACAAATATTTGTATATATCGGCCATATTTTTTATTTATTTGTTTTCAGATATGCACAACAAAACATTAACAGATTTCCCTAACATTAGTTATTTGTAGTTATGTAAGAGTTTTAACTAAAATATCGGCCTGCCGATATATCGGTCTGGCTCTAGTAAATATGTATAATAATACTTTTTATTATTAACATTAACTGCTGTTTTTAATATTTTTTAGTAATAATAATAATTGTCGTAAATGTAATTTATTATTGATGATATTTATTGTATTTATCGTATAATAAATTAAAATAATTATAATAATTATTGACATTAACTTGTTTGTATATTTATAATAGTTATAATAATACAATATAATATTTATATGTAATAGGTATGTATAATATAAAAAAACTTGTATGGTTATTATTGACAACAATAACTGCTATTAATATTTTATTGTTATTATTATTGTTATTGTTGATACTTATTTTATAATAAATTATAAGTAACATAAAATAATAATAATGTGTTATCATATTGTTGCTTATATTTTACATAAGTATTTTAATTATTTACAGTAACTGTTTTTGATATTTATAATAATAGATTATTATTATTATTATTATATTTATATAATACTGTGTAATATTGTATATAATGTGTATATGTAAAATAATTAACAACATTAATATTTTGTAATAATAATAATATTGTAAGTTAGTTTGTTGTTACTTATTTAATAAGAAATTAGAAAATAAAAAGAAGCCATAATAACAGTAATTATAACACTTCTATATAATTATATAAATAGTTGTTGTTTATACTCATATTTATTTTATTATTAAAATCAAATAAAATAATGATGTTTATACTTATTTTGAGGCAAAAATGTAAAGCGCTTTTGGTGGCCATTAGGTCTAATTATGTTGTTATATATATATATATATATATATATATATATGGGGATTATTCATTTGAATAATAGTCCCCACTTGCACATATTGTCTGTCTGCCATGTCAGTTCCCATGTGTTCAGGCTGCAGTGTTGCTGTCCAAGGTGCTGATACTGGTTCAGCCGTTTGGTCCTTGTCTTTAAAACACTCGCCAAAGGGGATTGTTGAGAGAAGATGAATATACAATTGTGTTGTTTAAATTGGCGTAGCTTTTGCATTTTATGCATTGGATTCAATTGAGTTTGTTCCAGTGAAGAAATCTGTCTGTGGGCTTCAGACAGACAGCCCTACCTGCCATTATGGAACACAGTCAACTGCTTCAGCAGTTTGGGATGATTGTAAATGCATTTCTTTTAAAAATTGACTTTCAGAAAAAAAATAATTGCTTTCCCATCCCCGTGCATTGTCAGCCGACTAAATGGGGGAAAAAAAGGTTCAGCTTGCGTGTTATTCAAACGTTTGACAGCGTGCCAAAGCGTGGTGCGTTCTGCATGTGAAAACAAACTCATCCTGTTGAAAAGCATCGCCTTCCTCGATTGTCCTCACCTCAGTGCGTCGCAATACAATTAACGACGGATGCAAATCAGGAGCAAAATCATTCTGTTCAACACCGAAGCGTCTTCTACCTGAGCACACATCCTTCAGGCTATTTAATGACTGCTTTGCCCGTGCTAATCTGTTCATCCATATGACAAAAATACTCCCAAGATTTACTCGCTCGAGTGCCCACTCTCTCTCTTCTTTTGAACCTCCCTCGCCCTCTCGCTCTACATATTTTCCCGCGTCTCGCAATCCCGTCCCCGTCAAAAGGTTTTTTCTCCTGAGATTGGAAGCAGGGTTGTGCCTAAAGCTTCCTACAGCCAGTTTGCAGCCTCCCTGCATGACCCGACCGGCCTTGCCTGCCTTTTAAATCTAGAACGTTCACCCCGAAGTCTTTATTGCGAATGAAAGGTGTGAATTCCATTTCGCTGCTTTGGCGAACCTCTAACTCAGCTTGACTTCCACAGAAGTCAGGAACGACACGAGTGTGAGAAAATGATGTCAGAATTTTCATTTCGCGTTTTTTGGGTGAACTGTCCCTTTAAGGCATCTCACGAAGCATCTCAGGCTAAGGTCTCTGTTAGTATGTGGCGTAGCTCAAACCTAAACAAGTATTTTAATTTAAAAGTCCTGTACTTTGGCGCAAGTCAGCCTTTGTTCTCGGGTTGTGCATAATTGTAATGGGGTCTCATTATAAACTATCTGCATAAATGGAGCAGATAAAAAGATTAACAACACATTCTTGGGCTTATGATAGGAAATAACTGCTTTTGGTTTCAATTTAAGCTTGCGCTTTATAATTAGCCGAAAGGCTCCTTCGACCCCTTTTGCTTCAAACTCCACTTTATAATCACCCCCTCCCACACCACACACACACACACACCAGGTCCACCCCAGTTTTTTCCGAGTGTCTGCACAGCAAGAGGAATTAGATCACTAGCCATGCATTCATGCAGAAAGCTCACAATTTCTGCTTTAATGCAGTCAGACGTTGAAGCCGATGTCAGCC
>NW_024121466.1:4699332-4735203 GCF_016745375.1 Pimephales promelas
TCCAATTTCTAAATTTTCCCATGTAAATTTTGACTTTATCTCATAATTTCAACTTTTATCTCATAATTATCACTTTTTATGTCATAATTTTGATTTACCAAAGCTTGAAGTTCTTTGGAGTAACCTGTAAATACCATGGTATTTTAAGGTAAACTAACTTTTTTTGTTAGTATTTCTTTTCTTTTCAATATTTCGTTGAAATACTACGCACAAGGCACACTTTAGCGTCAATATAACACGCAGAACCCAAGGCGTCATACAGGTGAGCATCAATATGAGACGCAGACCCTACCCCAGACCTAAACCCTACCCATAACAGTGCGTGTTATATTGACGCTAAAAGGTGCCATGTGCATAGTACTTCGAAATGTCATATGGCATCACCTATATGATGCCAAAGGATGAGAATGTGTTGAATTTAATCTACTTGTCTTGTAAAAGGTGGTAAGTGCTAGTCCCACTACATTAGTATGGAAAATAAATACTATGGAAGTCACCTGGTGCCTAAATACTGTTTGGTTACCAACATTCTTCAAAACATCTTCATTTGAGTTCAGCAGAACAAAGAAACACATACAGGTTTAGGACAACTTGAGGGTGAGTAAATGATGACAGAAGTTTAATTTTCGGGTGAACTATCCCTTTAAATGACTGTTTTTAAAGATGAACTAGATGAGTTCAATGTAAAATGTAAAAATAAGGGAAATGAGTTACATAATTGTTAATTATCACATGGTTATTTAACATGAACCATTTTTTTTTCCCATTGAATTTTCAGCACAAACTGTGATGTAGAATAACTCATGACATGTTATGACACTTTTCCGGCCCTAATTGTTTCCGACACGCGGCCGCTTCCGATCACGACGGAGAGGGAATGAAAGACGCCCGGTGCTGCGGAGCTCGAAAGATTGTTTAGAATTAGAGAGATAAAGAATGACAAACAAAAAGAAGCGGGGTCTCTGAGGCAACGGATCCAGCGAAGACGGATCGAGCAATAAGGAGTGGGAGATTAGCACTAGCTAGAGGGAACGACTAAGAGGAAGGAGAGAGAAATCAGGAGGAGGCGAGGACATCGGGTCATGTCGACAGCTTGAAGCCATACTTTCAGCGGGGTGTGAGAGCAGTAGTTCACGTTAAAACCAGAGACAAACCCCTCCTCTCTCTCATTATATCTCTATCTCTCTCGATCCCTCTCTCACTCGCTCATTTGAAAGGCAGATCTGCCCTGGACGCAGAAGGTAGGGCACCGCATTTGTCAGCGGATATGAGGCCCCCCGTCCGACTCGCTGTGGGTTGTGTCATTACGTTTGATTGACAGGAGTCGTGATGAGGGACTGTCTGTGATCCCCGGAGGTTAGATCAGAGTAGCGGGGCCGTCAACACTCACGCGTTGAGCATGCGAGGTCGTGACTCTGAACATGGGCACGTGGGTGAGCGCATCGGAGGTTGTAGAGTCGAAGTCATTTGCATTGAACGCTGATCCGGATATAAAGGGCATAGTTTTGTGGATGCCTGTTGATTGGAATATTATCAAGTCCCCGTTCCCTCGAGAACTGAGTTCTTGTCGATCATGTTGAGCCGGTTTAGAACATATGCCATATGGATGTGCGGAAAGTGTGACTAGATGTCTCTGTGCCCCTGGAAAGGAAGTTTAAATGCAGTTGCTGTCTGTAGTTAATGCCTGTGCTGGAAATGCAAGGGTTCGCAGGTCGCTGTCCAGCACTGAAATGATGGATGATTGAGGAACGAGTGCAGCTTGGAAAAATTAATGATGCCCTGCTGTCGTTCCTTTGTTCTTTCTGTCGCTCTTTTTTGTATCTAACATTCTTTATATTGATTTGAGAGATCACTCTAATATTTTCTTATACTTTTCTTTCATTCTCTCTATTGTTATTTTTTAATATTATCTATCTATCTATCTATCTATCTATCTATCTATCTATCTATCTATCTATCTATCTATCTATCTATCTATCTATCTATCTATCTATCTATCTATCTATCTATCTATCTATCTATCTATCTATCTATCTATCTATCTATCTATCTATCTATCTATCTATCTATCTATCTATCTATCTATCTATCTATCTATCTATCTATCTATCTATCTATCTATCTATCTATCTATCTATCTATCTATCTATCTATCTATCGTTTAAATTGAGTAACTTTTCTTAAAGGAGTAGTTCACTTTTATAAGAACTTTTGCTGATAATTTACCCACCCCCGTTTCATCCAAGATGTCCATGTCATTCTTTCTTCAGTCGAAAAGAAATTAAGGTTTTTGATAAAAAAAAAATATTCCAGGATTTTCTCCATATAATGGACTTTAATGGGAACCAAACGGTTCAAGGTCCAAATGGGTTTCAGTGCAGCTTCAAAGGGCTTTAAATGACACCAGATGATGAATAAGGGTCTTATCTAGGACCCTTCGAGTCATGACTCGAAAAAAGATTTGTTCATTTTGATGAACGGGTTCGAACAGGAGAGTCACGAACGCACATCACAGAACAGAGCAAGGCGACCATTCGAGCTTATAAAACTTAAACTTCATTTATTTTTCTTTAAAATGAGCGATCGTTTCACTAGATAAGGCCCTTATTCATCGTCTGAAATCGTTTAAAGCCCTTTGAAAAGTTTGCACTGAAGCTGTCTTTTGGACCTTGAACCGTTTGGTTCCCATTGAAGTCCATTATATGGAGAAAATCCTGGAATGTTTTCATCAAAAACCTTTATTTCTTTTCGACTGAAGAAAGAATGACATGGATATCTTGGATGACATGGGGGTGAGTAAATTATCAGCAAAAGTTTTTCTTGTGATTCAAAACCATCTAAATTCTAAATTCTTTTGTGTGCATATAATAAAAGTCAGTGGGCTTCAATGTTGTTTTGACCCCATTGACTTATATTGTATGGACAAAAACAGTTAAAATGTCTTCCTTTGTGTTCTACAGATGAAAGAAAGTCATACAGGTTTGGAATGTTAATTTTTTAGATTTCAACGGTAAGCAAAATGATCAACACTTCTAGACACTCACTGACACATGGTCGCTGTCCAGTGCTGAAATGCATTACTCTCTTTCCTGCAAGAATACAAAATGTAGAATTGCAGAAGTAAAGTCCGACTAAAGTTTAGAGGAACAAAGGCTAAACGTATTTAAATTCTGATCAAACTCTAACTGCGTGTTGTGAGGAGACATCAAGTGACACAAATGTCATTTGTTCGCCTCGCTGCTGGCAGGGGAGTGGGCCTCGGTATCTAGAGATCTCCTCCTCGAAGCATAAGCGCGGATGCCTCACAGCTGGGGCCAATCCGCCCGCGGCGCGTCGGGGAGGCAATTTAGAGCCCAACCACTCCGTGTGACGAGCCGATCAACATCTTTGAAAGCCGCTCGCCATGTTGTCCACTCTTATTAAGGAAAGTCTGCCGCCCAAAGTTAGATAAAAATGAATAGCGCATTGGTCAAACTGCTTTTCTTTGTCTTTGTCTGAGGGTGGGGGACGGGGCTTCTGACCGTGAACTGCGCTGAGCGGCGTGCCACGGCGAACCGATCCATTATGGAGAACCATGATGAACACCAAAAACCTCCCGGGGATAATCATTAAGATGTCAGCGTGGCACTATACGGCGCACAGACTGAATATTGTGGTGTTTTTTTGAGGGGGAAAGAAAAAGGAAAGCAATCACGCTGCCCTTGTGCCTCCAGATAGCACGTAAACTTACGGTGATGCATGTTTTTCATATAATAGTGGCGCATTGTCCGGCCAAGAGGGTCAATACATTAATTTAGAATTCTAAAGGGGCCGATACAATTGCCTGTAGCTGAAACACACCCTTTTGAAGCAATACTTCTATTGCAAATCGGCCCTTTGGGGTTAAACGAGCTGTTTGTTGCATGCGTGAGAGCGTATATATTTTGTCTATGTGTGTGTGTCTTCGCTCTAAGTTGTGTGTGCATGTGTTTGTGAGCTGAATTGAGTTGTAGCTCGCCGTCACCTCTTGCCTCCGGGGCTGGCTGGCCAGTCGCCATGGCAACAGTGGAAAACTACATACCAGACCGATGCACAATCCACGATCCATTAGGTGAGAGAACGGGAGGAGGGGGAGACAAGACAAGCACACATTTATTTACTGGGTTTATTTACCCTATTTTCCCCTTATTTATAATTTACAATGTATCGATCTGTGTCACTGTCGGGCAGAAGGCAGTCTTCCACATGGATATACTATCCTTTGTTCCCTTCGATTAGAAAAGGGAGGATTCACTCACAAGTTTGGGCATACGGCAGCGCCCAAGAGAGGGGCATCCCGTCAAAATGCCATCATTATATATATATATATATATATATATATATATATATATATATATTAATATTTTCACTTTATATAATTTAAATTTAGTTAATTTTTTTGAAGTTTAGTTGTGTGCTTTATTAATATTTCTATTTAGCATTAGTTTTAGATACAAATTTTAGTACTTAAATTTAAACATAAATTAAAAATAAATAAATAAAAAATAAAAATAGATATGAAGAGTTCAGCTGCAAAAGCCTCTAAGTGCCATTTGAAATTTTCTTCTAGAATGATCATTTTTATCAAGCTTGTATATTTAAGTTCAGTAATTTCACTTAAAGTGCAATATTTAAAAAATTGCAAAATTGCAGATTACATATTAATTGTCATTTAAGTGAAATCACTGAATTTAAATATACAAGCTTGATATAAATATATATATATAATTTCAGCTTTATGTCAATGAGCAAAAAAAAATTCTATTAGTTTTAGTTAACACTGATAACAAAACCATGGTGCCCTGGAATAAATAAAAATAATAAATAAAGTGACTTATGAATATGGTAATTAAAAGGTACCATGATATTATGCACCATGGTATTACCATTTTTTTTTTTTGGACAATGTATTAAAACTATTAAGTACCATAATGATGAACTGTTACAGTTAAATTTTACTAAAAGTTTTTCCCCTTTGAAAGTTTAATTTAAATACCATTGTATGTGAATATGGCAAACAAACTGTACTAAACATATATAATACACACACACACACAAAAATCCCATTATATTTTGTTCCATGGTATTATTATTATTTTTTTTAATATTCACAAGTTTCAATTGTATAGTAAAATTCCATTAATTCGAATTGAATAATCCTTACATATAATTCATATTATGAATTAACTTTAAATTAGCTTAATTTTTTTTAAGATAAATCTTCTGATTCGTATTCATACATTTAAAAAAATGAAAATGTTTACATTTATGAATACAAATCCCATAAACTAAATGTGCTATATCATTGTTCCATTAAGATTAACACAAAATGTTTAATTAAGCTCTATTTTTTTTACTCATTTAGAACTCCTAATGTGACTAGTTAGGATTATTTATTTCAATTTGATGGAATTTTACCATACAATTGAATTGTCATTCTAAAAAAAAGCTTACAATTTTGTTTATTGTCCCATTGGTGCCAGTTAAATACTGTCGCATATAACTATTGTAAAACAATAATACTGCCAAATAATAAAGTTCCTTTTTGGAAATGTACACTGGTGTAAAAAAATATTTTCAAGATTTTTTATCACAACATTTTTTCTTTTGTCAAATCAACTTAAATTATTTAGTTCAGATAACTTATTATTTTGAGTTTCTGAATGATTAAATCAATCTTTAACTCCCTTTATTCCAGTTCAATCAACTTAAAATTTTAAGGCAACCAGGTTACTTACTTTTTTAAGTTAAACCAACAATATTTTTTTTACAGTGCATGGAATTATTTTAAATACACCCATGGTACATGAATTTCAGTTCCATGGTATATTTCAAAGCACCATAACCACCACAGTACTATGGCACGCCACCGTACACACTTTTACAGAAAAGAGTTCATGTTATGCATCCAATCAGTTGTTCAACCCGCATCATTTTCAGACAGAAACAGGAAAAGATAAAAAGATGTAAACCCCCACACAATGTACACTGGATATATGCTTCCGGCTTATTATATTTCACTTTAAAAAGGCCACAGACTGCATGAACCCCTTGGTTCACACATCCCGCAGCTCTCGTCTGTGTTTAAGGGCTGCCCGGTGTCTAATAACACCACATTCATTGTATGTGGGTGGATGCGCAGTGGTGGCTCCTAAGGGTCAGCTTCCTCCAAGGCTTTATTTTTGGGTTCTCCATAGAGAGGCATCATAGACTGTAATTTCACCTGCTTGCCAGCTCCTGCGGTCATCCATCCTGAGACCATCCATGCTTCAGCGCAGCACCATCGTGGCATTGGGAAGAGCAACAGCCCATCACAGGGTTTGTCCAAGTCACTTGGCACTTTCCCAGGGCTCTGCAATGGAAAAATGGCATGCATGAGTTTCCACACCCTGTTTCTCAGGGTAGGCGAAAGGTAATTAGATCTTCAAGCAAATGTTGAGACATTAATAGCAAAGAATCATAAAATGAGCTAGATATATTTAATATTCTGTCACTAATCACATAATCAATTTAGTGACATTGATCTTGCTGTTCTTTTTATTAAAGCACTTTGGATCATTCCGGATAACATGATCTTCAAATTTGACACTACTTGAGATTACAAATTATTAGTTTTTTAATTCAAGGTTATAAGTATTTTTTTTTTCATAATAATTTTAATATTAATAATACAGATTTTCAAAACAGCTTCACAGAAGCAAACATGCATGTTTGAATGTTACTTGTGAGTATTCTATCAGTCAGAGATGAGTGTCAAATATATAATATTTAACATATATAATATAAAAAAAAATCTACAAGATATAATGCGTTATGTAAATGTTAACAGTCAACAGTCAATCAAGAAGATACAATGAACATGTTGGGTAACGATTATAGCTTGTGATTTTTGTTCTGTTGTTACTACTGTATTTCACAGATCTCTAATATACTCTGTTTTGATTTACGATTAATTAATTACCACTTACCCTTCGCAGGGAGTTTGATTGACAGGTGGTCTGACCAATCGTAATCCGCCATCCACGTCCGACAAAGCAGTCAGGAGAGTTAATGCCAGAGCTAACGGAGAGCTTTGGCACTTCATTGTATCATCTTGGTTGCAGTTCCATTAGAATTCCACTGGAGGTGATGGCGGGCGAGTGCAGGATGAATGGGAGTCTATGGAGCTAAACGGCTAAATGTGTCTCATTATCCCGCTTGTCGTTGAATCAACATAGATTTTATTATTGATTCCGCAAGTTCACTATAGATTATAGGCCAAAAGTCGAATGAACATGTAATTATGTCTTTTTGATTTCTTACAGGTTAGGCCGTTGTTGGCCGGAACAGGCTAGCATTCTGCTATTGTGTGACGTCATCACATTTTTGAACGGATTTTTTTTAACTTAAAAATGCAATTTTCAGCTGAGTGTATTATCTTAGCCCTCCATTTTTAATGCAACTTTCAAATTACTTGACAAAAAATTACATCCTGAGAAAAGTGGATTTTTGGGGCTGAAACCCCATAGACTCCCATTCATTCTGCACTCGACCGCGAGCGCCCCCGCATGGACGGAGACGTGTTACTGCAGCCAGTCTAGAAACCGGAAGTAACCAGCCAGTGCCAATTCTCTTCAATTAGACATTCTCTGGTTACACTTCGGACTTGCGCTCTCTCGTAGACTACAACTGGTAGACTAGGCCTAGAAACGCAACAGCGCCATCTTGTTTCAGTTTGTAGTGAAAATTACCTCAGAGTCCTTCAATATTACTGTCTGTGTAATAGTACAGTCGCCTTTTGCTAGGCGAAGCTGATGTAAGTGGTTTGCCTATATTTATGGAGGCCTATGTGTTGAACTGCTTTTTTGAAATGTAGGCTATTCTCTTTTATAGTGTTATTGTTTGTCTATATTCAGTTTTATTGCAGAAAATATTGCTATTTTTCCCACAGTGTGTTTTTGAAGGAAATTAGCTATACAGAAATATGCCATGCTTCTGTTTTTCCTCTTGGAAAACAGTATTTGCTGTCAGGGAGGACAGGGTCTGTTAGTGCATCACGCTAGAGATGTCCCTCATTATAATGTGATGGCGACCAGATTGTATCCCATTAGGGAAAACAACACAAGGTGTGCAGCATATGAAATGCTTTATCACTTTGGCAGTTCAAGTGTAGGTATAAAATAGGACCGTATATATTTCTGCGGAATTTTAGCAATCATTTATGAAGTGTAGGGCTCATTTTATTGATGGGGCTAATTGTGCTTAGAATTACATTTTTCGATTTATGATCCATCATTAATCAACTAATGAACAAGCAAATAGACAATACACACAGTAATGTCTTGGAAGAAATAAATGCTTGTTACAATTATCAATCAATTTACTCGCCCTCAGATTGCTCTGAATTTTCATTCAGTGACAGTGAAAGGACCCTTGTCACAGGTCCGTTGTTCTCAGAAGCGGAAGTAGTCATAGTTGGGTAAACGTCTATAGAGTACGACAGTGCCCACCTACTTTTTCAGCGGCGCTGGTTCCGGAAGAATTTTTTTCCATTCATTTCTCTCATGCATATAGGGAGGGATTTCAAAATAAGTCTTTGTTAAGACATTATAAGCCATTAACCAAGCTAATAAGCTTAGAGGTGAATACATAACATTACAAATATTGATTTTAAGCAAAAAAGTATTTGAAAATCGGACAAAAATACAAAGTTACAAGGCTGTGTACTTAAAAACTTTAGAAAGGGAAAGAACTACAATCCCATGATGCATTGCGAAAAGAAGAAATAAACTAAAAACAACTACTCATTTAAAAATATATATATATATATATATATATATATAGTGCAAAATATGAACATATACAAATGTTTAATTATTTCGAGAGCATAGGGAGACCATTAAGTCATTCGCAGTGCTTCATTATGTAAGTGGGCGGAGCTAATGAGGTCTTTTGGCCATTTTGATGGTTTCAACTCTGATTGGTGGAATTTTCTGTACAGCATCAATGGTAATGTAGTTTTTCACAAATTCTGCTGTTAAACACTAATATTTTATGAATAAGTTGAAATAATTTGGGGTGACCGCTTCAGGAGAAGCAAATACCAACGATTAATAACATCGCACCTCACTGAAGTTTGTCGTTATCGTTAGAAGTCAGAAGTTATCTTTAAAAGAAGCATTTCCCAATGGCGAAAATGAATGGAGTTTTTACTTTCTAGAACCCTCTATAGTGGTTAATAAAATATACATTTTGCATTCCCATTTGCTCTAATTTCAAACGAAAAGATCATGATTGTGTTTCTATAACTTTGCAAAAAAAATATTGAGAGATTGATTACGTCATTGGCCAGAAGAGAAAATGATGTCAAATTTGCCACCACTCCTTCACCCCTTATTGAAACACCCAATTGCTGTAATAGTTTTCTCTGATTTAATGCCGAGGTAATACAACACAAAGCATAATCTCAGTCTGTGAAGATGATTTTGACCAATCAGTGGCTGCCAGACTCCAAAAGCTCCTCCTCCCTTCTCCTTTTATGGTCAATGAAGGCAAAAAAGTCAGTTTGCATGAGGGTGAGTAAAAAATAATTAAAAAAACCTAACATACTACTTCTCAAAGAAAAGATGTTGTCATAACCATACATTTAATGATTACATAATCCAAAAGGAACAAAAAGCCATCTCTGCTAGATCTCCTCATTCGTATCTGTGAGGAAACGCATCTGAAAACAGACCATGCATTATTCATTACTGAGAAGTTACACGAGAATAAATGAAGCAGTCTGTCGTCATTTGCACTATGAGACTAATTGGCTACATTCAAGCCCCTTTGGTCCTGGGGATGAGTTTAATTAAGTTCAGGTATCGAATTAAGATCATGGCACAGATTTAAATGGCTTAGCCTGGGCTAAAAATAGACAAGTGCTCCATGAATCTCTGCGCGGTGCTTTAAGTAAGGGTGGAGTTGGAAACACATTTTCTAGTAAGAGAGCTGCACATTAGACCGTCTTTTCCTTTACAAAAAAATGATTAATATATCTATGTGTGTGTGTGTGTGTTTATATATTTGTTTTAATTTTACATATTTTTTAACCAAACATTGGCTGTTATATATATATATATATATATATATATATATATATATATGTATATATATGTGTGTGTGTGTATATATATATATATATATATATATATTAGTTTTACATATTTTTTTAACCAAACATTGGCTGTTGATAGTTTTAGACAATTTATTAGCATAATAATTATTAATAAAAATAATGATAATAATAATAATCTACATGATGGATGTTAGATTAAAATCATAATTGCATCAATTTCTAATATTTGTTGGTCTGGGTCTAAAAAAAAATTCTTGAATTCCCATTGCAAGTGGTATTAAGTAAATGTCCATTTTACAAATTTAAATTGATTGCATGCAAATGGAATTAATTTGACAAAATGTTGCATTAGCTCATCCACAGTATATATATTTGATTTAGTAAGGCTGTTGAGAACTAATCGATGTACAAGAGAATGAGAAGTTTTTTACTGAGGCCACCACCCGCAGGATTGGTAAGTCAGTAGTAGTGAGTTGTCAGTAGTCCTAGCTCTGGGAGCAGGAGCCTGCGATTACAAATCCTGTTTTAAAGCGCCGCTTGTAGCCGCACTTACCCACGCACTACCAGACGTCAAGGCTGCATGTTTAACAAGGGAACCGGTTTGCCTTTCTTCTCCTCATGGAGTTTCTTTCTTTCTTTCTTTTCTTTTTTTGTTGCTTTTTGTTATCATGTGTAGGTAGGTAGCTTAATATGACGTTTTTGACAGGATTCTGAGTGCTAGTAATAGGCTCTGTGTAGTACCACTTTAGTATATTTATATTTTAGGTTTATTTGGTCACATAGTTTGTAGGTTTTTATGGTCATATCTATGGTTTAAACTTTTTTAAATAAAAATATTTTAAAAATTATTATTTATGGAGGTGTTATTATTAATTGTTGCATATATTTTTATTTTAAAATTTATCATAATAATAGTTATAGAAATATTATCATTAACAACAATAACTGTTATTAATATTTATAATAATAAATAAGCAATATTTATATGTAGTAAATATTAGAGCCTGACCGATAAAGGATTTTGAAGGCCGATATGATACAAATATTTGTTATATCGGCCAATATTTTTTATTTATTTGTTTTCAGATATGCACAACAAAACATTAACAGATTTCCCTAACATTAGTTATTTGTAGTTATGTAAGAGTTTTAACTAAAATATCGGCCTGCCGATATATCGGTCTGGCTCTAGTAAATATGTATAATAATACTTTTTATTATTAACATTAACTGCTGTTTTAATATTTTTAGTAATAATAATAATTGTCGTAAATGTAATTTTATTATTGATGATATTTATTGTATTTATCGTATAATAAATTAAAATAATTATAATAATTATTGACATTAACTTGTTTGTATATTTATAATAGTAATAATAATACAAATATAATATTTATATGTAATAGGTATGTATAATAATAAAAAAAACTTGTATGGTTATTATTGACAACAATAACTGCTATTAATATTTTATTGTTATTATTATTGTTATTGTTGATACTTATTTTATAATAAATTATAAGTAACATAAAATAATAATAATGTGTTATCATATTGTTGCTTATATTTTACATAAGTATTTTAATTATTTACAGTAACTGTTTTTGATATTTATAATAATAGTAATTATTATTATTATTATTATATTTATATAATACTGTGTAATATTGTATATAATGTGTATATGTAAAAATAATTAACAACATTAATATTTGTAATAATAATAATATTTGTAAGTTAGTTTGTTGTTACTTATTTAATAAGAAATTAGAAAAATAAAAAGAAGCCATAATAACAGTAATTATAACACTTCTATATAATTATAATAAATAGTTGTTGTTTATACTCATATTTATTTTATTATTAAAATCAAATAAATAATGATGTTTATACTTATTTTGAGGCAAAAATGTAAAGCGCTTTGGTGGCCATTAGGTCTAATTATGTTGTTATTATATATATATATATATATATATATGGGGATTATTCATTTGAATAATAGTCCCCACTTGCACATATTGTCTGTCTGCCATTGTCAGTTCCCATGTGTTCAGGCTGCCAGTGTTGCTGTCCAAGGTGCTGATACTGGTTCAGCCGTTTGGTCCTTGTCTTTAACACACTCGCCAAAGGGGATTGTTGAGAGAAGATGAAAATACAATTGTGTTGTTTTAAATTGGCGTAGCTTTTGCATTTTATGCATTGGATTCAATTGAGTTTGTTCCAGTGAAGAAATCTGTCTGTGGGCTTCAGACAGACAGCCCTACCTGCCATTATGGAACACAGTCAACTGCTTCAGCAGTTTGGATGATTGTAAATGCATTTCTTTTAACAAATTTGACTTTCAGAAGAAAACAAATAATTGCTTTCCCATCCCCGTGCATTGTCAGCCGACTAAATGGGGGGAAAAAAAGGTTCAGCTTGCGTGTTATTCAAACGTTTGACAGCGTGCCAAAGCGTGTGCGTTCTGCATGTGAAAACAAACTCATCCTGTTGAAAAGCATCGCCTTCCTCGATTGTTCCTCACCTCAGTGCGTCGCAATACAATTAACGACGGATGCAAATCAGGAGCAAATCATTCTGTTCAACACCGAAGCGTCTTCTTACCTGAGCACACATCCTTCAGGCTATTTAATGACTGCTTTGCCCGTGCTAATCTGTTCATCCATATGACAAAAATACTCCCAAGATTTACTCGCTCGAGTGCCCACTCTCTCTCTTCTTTTGAACCCTCCCTCGCCCCTCTCGCTCTACATATTTTCCCGCGTCTCGCAATCCCGTCCCCGTCAAAGGTTTTTTCTCCTGAGATTGGAAGCAGGGTTGTGCCTAAAGCTTCCCTACAGCCAGTTTGCAGCCTCCCTGCATGACCCGACCGGCCTTGCCTGCCTTTTAAATCTAGAACGTTCACCCCGAAGTCTTTATTGCGAATGAAAGGTGTGAATTCCATTTCGCTGCTTTGGCGAACCTCTAACTCAGCTTGACTTCCACAGAAGTCAGGAACGACACGAGTGTGAGAAAATGATGTCAGAATTTTCATTTGCGTTTTTTGGGTGAACTGTCCCTTTAAGGCATCTCACGAAGCATCTCAGGCTAAGGTCTCTGAGTTAGTATGGTGGCGTAGCTCAAACCTAAACAAGGTATTTTAATTTAAAAGTCCTGTACTTTTGGCGCAAGTCAGCCTTTGTTCTCGGGTTGTGCATAATTGTAATGGGGTCTCATTATAAACTATCTGCATAAATGGAGCAGATAAAAAAGATAACAACACATTCTTGGGCTTATGATAGGAAATAACTGCTTTGGTTTCCAATTAAGCTTGCGCTTTATAATTAGCCGAAAGGCTCCTTCGACCCCTTTTGCTTCAAACTCCACTTTATAATCACCCCCTCCCACACACACACACACACACACACCAGGTCCACCCCAGTTTTTCCCAGTGTTCTGCACAGCAAGAGGAATTAGATCACTAGCCCATGCATTCATGCAGAAAGCTCACAATTTCTGCTTTAATGCAGTCAGACGTTGAAGCCGATGTCAGCCCTGGTATTGACTTTACATGCAGTAGATGTTCTAAATTCAATCATCCATGCCATCTCTTATTGCTGCACTCTTCCACGAATCTGCTATTGTTAGGAGAGTTTTAGAACTTTTGTTGTTGCTAGATATGAAGAGTTCAGATGCAAAAGCCTCTAAATGCCATTTAAAATTTTCTTCTTTAATGATGATTTTTATCAAACTTGTATACTTAAGTTCAGTAATTTCACTTAAATAACAATTAATAGGTAATTATCATTGCCATTTAAGTGAAATCACTGAACTTAAATATACAAGTTTGATAAAAAATCATCATTAAAGAAGAAAATTTCAAATGGCATTTAGAGGCTATTTCATATATATTTGCTAATTATCAAGTTTTACACTGATATATTGGCTCACCAATTAATGGATGCTGCTATGTTGAGATCACATGACCAGATAGTGGCTTAATTTATTAATAAAATTAATAAATATCATTTAGAATTATTCTATTTGTATCATAACATTTTATTTGTTTTGATTGTCTAACTTCCAACGATCAATCAAGGGGTACACTGTAAAAAAAATATTGTTGGTTTAACTTAAAAAAAGTAAGTAACCTGGTTGCCTTAAAATTTTGAGTTGATTGAACTGGAAAAAGTGAGTTAATACAATGAAGGAGATTGATTTAATCATCAGAAACTCAAAATAATAAGTTATCTGAACTAAATAAATTATTTAAGTTGATTTGACAAAAGAAAAAATGTTGTGATAAATCTTGAAAATATTTTTTACAGTGTATAATTATGAGTTATTAATGTGTTGTTATTTATCATTATCATTATTATTTACAAAAAAATATTAAAAAGGAACAAAACACAAGATAGCACTGATATTTTATATTATTACTTCTTATAATATTGTATGTATTTTCATTTTTATAATATTTTTTTTAATAATCTGTTGTGAGAAAGTATTAAAAATAAACAATACACAACACAAAGTCATTATGTATGTGTGTGTATATATATATATATGTATGTATATTAAGGCTGTCACTTTAACGTGTTATTAAAGGCGTTAACGCAAAACCTTTTTAACGCGGTCAAATTTTTTATCACGCGATTAACAGTCTTTTTGGCCTAGCAAACTTTGTAGGTTTTTTTTTTTAATATGCTTTTGCAACAGGACGCGGCATGGGCGGCGCTGCGCTATGAAACCAATTCATTTAAATGGCTTGCACCACACGAGGACGTTTTATTGCTTCGTCGACCAAAGCGAAAGCGGATCTAGCTAGACAAAACAAAACAACAGGCACGCCGCACACACTCGTTTGGGCTTGCGAGCTGGCCAAATAGTTGGTTAACGTTACGTTTTGAATGGATGACGAGAGCGAGACACCAAAATGGATGCCAATAAGATTCTGAATGGAAAGTTTACTTTACTAAAAAGTTGCCAAATGGTTCAATTGACAAGACCAAAGTGATCGGTGTGTTTTGTCGTTGTGAACTGAGCTATCGTCATCGCAGCACGTCCAGTCTGAAATACCACTTGATTGCCAAGCACACACACACACACACACACACACACAGATGATGCAAGTTCTCCGCCCCCCTCGTCAATATCAGGAACTCGTTGTTATTACTTTCACCCTTTTATTGATGGACAGTGTTACATTGTGTGAGAGATTATTTGCTCCAAGTGAGAACGTTAGTGTGAAATTGAACATAGTATATGCCAATGTTGTTTTCAATAAAAAACATTTGCACAAAGCCAATCCACTTTTCCATGTTGATAAGAGCATTAAATTGAGAAAAAATAAAAATGTGTGATTAATCACGAGTTAACTACGACACTAATGCAATTAATCGTGATTAAATATTTGAATAGTTTGACAGCACTAATATATATAGTACTGTCAAAGATTGATTGATATAAAATAAATAAATAATAATAATTGACTTAAGACCAAGCTGATTGTAAACGCTGAAATGTAGCAGTGGTCATACGAGGTGAAAAGATCAAGCAAGAAGCATCATTGATTTTTCGTTTCTCCGCTTCTGATATGAAATCTTTGGCTCTGACATATCGAAAGGAGATATGTCCCATCAAAATCATTAACCATTGCCTTGACAGCCAAAGGTTCTCCCTGAAACCATTGCAAGTCGTTGCCAATACAATTTGCTATGGTGGACAGCACAAATGCTATTTTTTCCCCATAATTACCCAGACCTTTACTAACCAGGGGCCCGCTACAATATGTCAAAGCAGCTACTCAAGCAAGAGAGTGGTCATTTCGAATCTCCTTTCATCTGCCGCACCATCATTGGCCTTGAGAGTGAAACTGAGAGTGGTTTCTTTTTCCAAGAGTCCTCTTTCATTTTGCAGAGGAGAAAGACCATTAATATTGTCTTGCCTTGCCATACATCTAATAGACCGATAATACAGGCATGGCCCCCAGATGAAAAGAGAGCACATTACTTTCTGTCAGAGAGATGAGACATGAGGGTAAGCATAGAGCCTTGATGTACTCCATGTTTGGCTATAAGATACACTGTTTCACAGGCTGATACATCTCTGATAGCTTGACTCTGCACGATAGGGTGATGTGGGGTAAGATGTGCCACTATTTAACTTGTCTCACAGAAATGAGACCGAGGTGAAATGTAATGTATACGCCAAATTATATTTCAGGGTGTCTGCTGACTTTTGGAACATTATTTATATATATATATATATATATATATACTAGCGTTATACGCTAAACCAGCACAGTCTCATCCCAAGACGTCATATAACTGACGTCTTGGGACGTCTTTTGACCATACGTCAACATCCGCCTTTTAAACGTTGGTTAGATGACGTTATCGGACCTAAAACTACCCCGTCACCTAACTGATGTTAAAGGTAAAGAGTCAGTTGTATGACGGCCCAGGATTGTCAACTAACCGACGTTTAAGGGTACCCTAAAAAGGCGGATGTTGACGTATGGTCAAAAGACGTCCCAAGACGTCAGTTATATGACGACTTGGCTAAACAGTTTTTAGAGATAAAACTCTTTACATTCGATTATCATGAAAACAAATCTCAGAGAACGGTTGACTTGGTAACGATGTTTTATTAGACCAAAGGTTCATTTTGCACCGGAGTTCAAGTTAAAAACTTAAATTACTAAAAATTATATACATGCGCACACACACACATTTTTTTT
Source organism: Pimephales promelas (assembly GCF_016745375.1). The sequence continues at coordinate 4,716,174 of NW_024121466.1, forward strand.
TTAGTCAGTAGCACATTATTAACCTTTAAATATCAATCACAGACAGCTGATGGGATGCGTGTTATATAGTTTTGGGGGTACGATGGGGGTAAGATGTGCCACCACCCGAACTACACACCAAATCTAACCCCACTGTTATAAAACAGATACAAAGCTTTTTGTCACTTGTGTTTTATAATGAAAGATGACAGCAGCAGAGTTCATTGTGCTCGAAAGTCTCATGAGGACTCTCGATGAAAAAGGGGACCCGATAAAACCTCATTGCCACCATTAAAATCCTCTCGTTTCTATTTCTCGCTCATTCATTTCTGTCTGTTTTACTGAGTCCTCAAGTATTTATGATGAAGCTTCTTTCTGATCGTTCGGCTCAGCCAGGCTAGTCTGACTGACGGCTTAATCAGAATTAAGAGGACAGTTGCTCATTTCAATCTGTTACTCCTCACACCCGCTCATGGGTTATTCATTTGTGATGTCATAATGCAAAATTTATATTATTAAATAAATGGACTGTCAGCGTGTAGGTTAGATGACTTCATATATAATTGGGGGGTATTTAGTGTGTAATTGGCAAATAATTTATGTAACAACGCTGGAGAACAATGAAATGAGATGAATACAACATTACTCACATCTTATTGCTTTAATGGAGAAAGAAAACGTTTGTCAATTTAGATCTGGCATAATAAGGTATCATATCTTTTTAAGAATGTTGCTATTGATAGATAATCTATTTAATATGAACACTTGCTTTTAATAATTCTATTTTTTTGTTTGTTTATTTTTGACCTTTTTGCTACATAAATGGAATGGGAAATGTTGCAAGCCGGGTTTGAACCCTCAATTACCCATACGTCGCCAACATCAATTGATTTGGCTGAATAAAAGACTTTATTTTGAATTGTGCCCTCCATATCACATGTTGTTTCACCATAAAAAGACTTTTCGGGCCCTTGCTTACTGGTTTGCTTGTAGTTTCTTAACGTCTTTAGTGGCTCAGCATTGATAGGCTTTGAGTTTGAGACTTATCTGCTGCTTAGCTTGATGGGAAAACAGGAAGCAGACAAAAGACCGGGAAACATTTCAATGGCTTCAACATGCCGGGATGAAGAAAAAAAAAATCTAATTTATTTGTTGAATTGACACAAAATTACTTTTACCCTTAAACAGCCACGCACTCAAACGGCGAACAAAAGATCCCATACAGCTCATTTGAGAAATAAAAACATGACTTCAATTGACGCGGTTAAGCCGTCGCGATTCCATTCCGCTTCCTTGTCGGACACAAAAGGGCCTGTGCTTATTGCTCGAGAGCCGACCATCTGAACATCAATGTGATAAAGAGTGACGGCGTGTTTTGAACAGACAAGTCGCGAATCTTAACACTTTTTCCCTCTATGCGCACACACATACACGCACATTCTCTCCCTGCTTCAGCCTGCGATGCGACGCAAGGTTTTATTTCCCTGGTGGAAATATTGGACTGTCAGAGGCAGATCAATTGCCAGTGTCCGGGGCACTTCATGGTTCCTCTAATTATAATCTGCTGCAGCTGGTGCAGGGCCTCTTGTAGCTGTGGGGCAGCCATTGTAATAGAGGCATCACTTGGCGATAGATTGTCAAGGAGGCTTCTTGGCACCCCGTACAAGGAGACTTGCAGGAGTAGGGAGCCAGGCAGGCCTTATCTTCCCACTGCATGTGTTTGCGTACTCTCCGGGGAAGTCCGTTAGTGATCACAAGCCCGACACTGCCTGTCCACATCCAGCCAGAGGACCCTTGGTATCCTGCCATGACACTGGAGGACCAAGACTCCACATTAACTCAAGTAGAGGACTGGATCGCAGTGAGTTAGCCCCCATTTTGTCCTCAAAAACTAGTGTGTGGACTTGCTTTTGTGCACCAAGTACTATTCTTACTGTCCTCCATCATTGTAAGGCCCACGACCTGATTACTATCACTATACTACAAGATTAGGGATGTATTATTATTTGGAAAGTGCATTTTGTTTACATTTGTTGGGGGTTCACTCAGTATACCTAAAATCGACGTACAATAGGGTGAATAACACGTTTACTAGCACTTTGTAACTTCGGGTTTCGGGTAGGAACCCGAGCAAAAAAAGAACTACAAAATTCGACCGCTTTACGGCATACGTCACTTCCCCCACCACCCACAACTTCCTCAGATTCTGACGTCAGTGCTCAACTCGCGTTTGATTGCCGTCTGTATGTTTTCGTCATGGCCGAACAACAGCTACAAGGAAGAAGGCAACGATTTTATCAGAGGAAACTAAAAAAGAAAAGAAAAGGGGAGAGTGACAAATTAAAAGCCAGGACGAGGATTAACATAATTAATCAATCCCGCAATTTGTATGTGAAAGATATTTTCTGCAGGTTACCTTTGTACGCCAGTAGGTGGCGACAAGCGACTGTATCTTAGTCACTGAATCGTTCGCTCTAACAATTCAATCAAAAACACTGGCTGAATCCGAAGTCGCCCCCTATACCCTCAAAGAGTTCGTTAATTGAGGGGACAGCCATTTGTAGTTGTGTCCAAAACCATAGTGGACTTTTTTGAGTGCACTTATTCAATCCTACATTGCAACCGATGTCCGAATTCGCTCACTTCTTTTCGTTCACTCCTTCAAGTGAACAGTATTAGTGGACTAACGTAGGGAATAGTGAATGATGGTTTTGGATGGATATATATATGGATTCAGCCACTGATGTATTCACAACCAAATCTTTTCTGAGTGAGTCATTGAATCATTCAATCAACCGTTTTGTTCAAAACCACTGCTTAATTCAGGAATCAAAAAAGTGACTTTTTATCGGTGATTCATTGAGTCATTCACTTTATTGATTTGTTCAAAACACTGATTCATTCAGAAACTTCTTAAATCTTTTCTGAGTGGGTCATTGAATCATTCAATCAACCAATTTGTTCAAAAACACTAAGTCTGCACCTGACTTTATAATATTATATAATATAATATATAATACTTCACTACTATATAGTAGGAAACAGTATGCGACTAGATTAAACTGTCTAAATTCACAATACTCATAAAACAGTTGGAAAAAAGTATCTGCATGACCTATTTCCAGCGAGGTAGGTCACATGACAGTGACAACATAGACAATGTAGTACATCTGGATAACATTTATACTACACACATTCATACTATATAAAAAATACTTTTTATTGGTTGTGAAGTATTTACTTATTTAAAATAAGTAACCTACCCAAGAGAGTATGCAATTTTGGATGCAGCCCAATTAATTTAGGAACCAAACAAATGATTCTTTGAGTGATTCGTTGATTCAATAGGAGTCTTCGACTTAATGTGATGCTGCGCAGACCAATGCGCATGACTTCGAAGTACCGCAAGAGCGATTAGAGAGCGGACACTTTTCTTGAGTGGTACTTTAATGTCATACATTGGGCGCTGCTTCAAATTGAACACCCCTATTCACTCAATTGATTCATTCAAAAACCTAGATTTGTTCAGAAATGAAATGAATCAATGAATCATTCAACCGATTCTTTCAAAAATGCTGACTCATTCAGGAATGCAACATGTTGCTCAGAAATATGCAATGGCTCTGCTTTATATTTCTAACTATTTATATGGACAAAAAAGACATAGTAACTGTGAATGTGCAAATGTAAGTTACGCAGTAACAACTTGTTGAGGCAACGATTGTTATCTCGCAGTTGCCTAATTTGTGTGACACTCAGTCTTGTTGCTGTGATTTTGCTCAAATGACGTCGAGTTTGTATGTGATCTCGAATGTGATGTATATACACTAATACATTTGATCAAAATTTCGAATACGGGCATACTATTTTGTGTTCTCTGGTAGTAACCTTGCCATTTCTAGCACAATGCTAAGGACTTATTCGGAACACATTATTATTGGATCCCTTCAGAACAGAACAAAAGGACAGAAGAGATGTTGAGAGAGGAAAGGAGAGTAGAGAGAGATGCCTGACAGTTCGGGCATAGATACTTCAAATTAAACCAAGTTATATAAGCAGATGTTGGCGGAGCGCTGTGGGCTATGGCTGGAGATGAGTAAGACTCCCTGTCACTAGGTTGAAGGGGGGAGGGAGAGATAGAAAGAAAGGGAGAGTGTGTGTGTGCGAGAGAAAGCGCCTGAGGGGTTTGGGGAGATGGGGAGGGGTTGCTGCTGTCAGCCTGCCAGGGGTGGCTGAGAGCGGAGAGAAAGATGGTGAATGTCAGAAGAGGGGAGGAAGTGAGTGAATTACTTTAAGAAATTCAGAGAGGGAGAGAAGGATGTAAGGATAAAGAAAGAGAAAATAATGATGCTGGTGAGAGACGCCAGAGGTGTGTCTTGCATGCGTGTCGTCGTATTTGCTGTGGCGCGCCTTTGGGCAAATATGTACTCTCCCCTTCCACGCTGTTCTTAATCATCTGAAGCTCGCCCAATGAGAGTTCCTGGCTGTGAATTTAAAGACGCAGCTATTATTACTCGTCAGGATGACCTGATTCTTCGAAAGCTTGTCTTTTTTTTATATAATTGTTGTGATTTTTTTTTGTTTTTGTTTGCTTTACTGAAGAGATGTTGCTGTGAGATTGGCTCATCTGTTAGCCTATTTTAATAGTGAGTGAATGTCAGCTTATCTGCTGCCTAAATGAAAATGTACATTTTTAATTTAAACATTGATTTAAATTATTATTTTTAATTACTGTAAAATACTCAAATGCATACTAAAATTATAATTTGCTATGTCATTTAATATTCTATTTAATATGACAATGAGCAAAGCTAACTATCTTTGAGATAATTCACGTTTGATTTAAAGCTATACAAATATTCTAACGTCTTCTATTAAGGAATGAACTACTAATCCAATAAAGCATTGTGAATGATGTGGTTGATGTAAATTACAGTACAATATTAAACTCTCATAAATAGAACTGAATCTAAAAACATTAATTATTTAATTATTTCTTAAGAATATCTTCAAGAACATGTTGGGTAATAAAACCTGACATTTGGATTATTATTATTATTTTTATTTTTTTTATTTTTTTTGCATAATGGCTTATTGATACTCTAAACTATGGGGTTCCACAGGGCTTTACCATTGGACCATTCGAATTTCTATATTATAAATGAAAATGAGAATTGTGTGTGTGTGTATATATATATATACACACACACACACACACTAAATTTGGATTGCATAATGGATTATTGACACTCTAAACTTTGGGGTTCCACAGGGCTTTAATATTGGACCATTAGAATTTTGAAAGTATTCAGAGACGTCATTCACAATGCTTTAACACAGTTATCATTTCCAATCACAGCGACTTCTGTGATTGGTGAATTCAAAGAAAATTCTTTTTACTATTGACACGATAGTAAAAGGTTGGAAGACCGCAGTTTCACGTGGAGCATTTGGAGATTTTAATAGATTAGAGATTCAAGGCATACACTCAATGAAAACATCTCAACACTAAATTATCAATGCCTGTTTCAAATAGACGTCTGTCAAATCCAAGCTGGTGCAGTTCGACGATTTGGGAAAATAAAAGCCCGGGTTATTATTTGAAGTTTTACGGTATATACAGTACATGCGCTATTGGTCAAATTCCCACGAGAAGTGGCAACGTTGCCCTCGCAGGATCGCACACTCTCTTTCCTTTTTCCAGCCCTTTGTTCTTGTAACCGCGACATCTCCTCACTCTTCTCCCTCTCTTTTCTCTTCCTTTTTCACATCCGATTTTCACCTCCCCGCACTCCATCTCCAGGCGTAGTCTTGGTAACGCTTCCTTTCATTCCATTTCCATTTCATTCCACTGAATGGGTAATGCCTGGATTTCACGGCGAAGCTGCAATGTGACAGGTGTGTCATGCTTCTCCACATCACTCTCCAAACTTGTTGACCTCTGTCTCCAAGATTAGTCCGGCTCACGAATCCTCGGTTCCCACCACGGAGCGACAAGATTGCCTGGCTCTGATAGGATATGTTTCTCTGGTGTGACCAGGCCACCCAGGTGCGCTTACACTTGTCTGTCGGCGCATATCCCATGTGTAGCTCTTATATGAGATGGGTTTGAGAGCACGCACATTGAGTCGTTTTTAGAGTGGGACGGGGCAGATGGTTTCTTATTGGGCCTTACAAAAGAGTATCATGGTTCAGTGATGGTATCAGATGGTAATACAATGGCACTGTTTGATTAGCATATTTGATTACCATATTCATATAGATTGGACAACTGAGACCTCATTGAAAAAATGGGATTCAAAATCTAATTTAAACTTCATATTGTTATGCTGATAATATAATTTTGAATCAAATGAGAAAAAAGCAAAACAAAAGCATTTTCATCAGTGATCTCAGATGTTTGAACCCCACTAGGAATTTTGGTACAATTAACCACTAACAATAATCTATCCTCTGTAAATAAAGTTAAAGAACAATATCTTGAAACATGAGAATTCATTTTTAATTAATTTCCTCCCCCCCCAAAGAGCTTGGTCAACATTCAAATCGTAAAAAAAGTTAATATGTCAAATAAATAAACTGTTTTATAATAATAAAGTAAAAGTAAGTTATAAATATTATAAAGATTTAAGTAGTAAAATAAATTAATTATACATATGAGTAATTATTCATTTATATATATATATATATATATATATATATATTTTTTAACTTTAATTTATATCAATTTTTAATTTTTTACAAATATATATATATATATACATTTTTTTTTTCTTTTCTGAAAGACCTGTCATTTTGGTACAATTAATTTGTTAAATTGTTAGATTTTTTTTCTCTCCTCAAAGAGATTGTCCATTTTATGTTGTGTTAAATGTTACTATAAGCTACTTCAGTATGGAAAAGAAAATATATTGTCCAATAAAATATATTGTCCAATAAACCATGGTATTATGAAATTACCAAGAAAATCACATGTTTTAGCCTTAAACTAAAACACAAATATTAGAATACATAAAAGTGAGTGGGGAAAATAATTCATGGTAGTAGTGTCGTGTCTTCGCACCCATTTTCGAACCTCTCGGTCTGCAAGGTGTAATCACTCAACCTTAGTGTTGTAATGTCGCCATCTGGTCTCAGGAAAGATGGCAGCTTCGCTCCAGCAGAAAAATGTATTGCATATATCCAGGTTGATTACAGCATCAGCTGTATCTCCCGCTCCCCCCTCACACACACACTCTCTCCCTCTCTCTCCCCCCCTCTCTCGCTCATCCTTTTTGTTTGTTTCAAGCGTGGGGAACATTGGCGGCTGATGAAAGGCATAGGAAAGAAGGAGGCTCGGCGTAGGAAATCTTGCCCATTTCTCCTCCGTACTGGAAATGTGTGATGGAAGGTACTTGCCAGAGTCTAAGGCCAAAAGGAATCTGTGTGTTGATGCAGGCGCTGGCCTGAATACTGCTAGCTTGCTATCCATTGAAGTAGATTACAGAGGAACTGCAGCAATTTTGAAAGAGATTTTCGTGTTTTTGTGTTTTTATGTGTTTTTTGCCTTTGTAGATCTGTGGTTCTCAAACTGTTGGGTTGTGACCCAAAAATTGCTCCGTTAAGAAAGTGCCATTCACAGCATGCACATAGTAAAACACTCCTTTTTCAAGTAATTTTGAATGCGTGATATTAGCTTTAAATATTTCCTTTTTTTGATTAGCAACCTAGAAATATTGCCGAATCCTAAATATTTATTGTGTTCATAACTTCACTGTTTTCATTCACAACTGACTCGAAAGCACTGTTTTTGGGGAAGGAATTTTTGCTCAGAATTGCCAAGTGATACTTTTAACTATGGTGTCCCACAGGGCGTTATTGTAGGACCATTAGAATTTCATTTATATATATATAAAAGCATTAACTAAAAAACAGTATTTTATTTATATTATTATTTATTTTAATTACATATATTTAACTTTTTTTTTTCAATTTTACTTTGTTGTAACTTAGTGCCCATTTGCCCATCAGACAGTTTTTGCAATTCCGAATCCTAAATATTTACTATGTTCTTATTTCTTTATTTTGAACTTCACTGTATTCATTCAAAACTAACTCGAAAGTACAGTTTTTGGGAAAGAATTTTTGCTCAGAATTGCCAACTGATACTTTTAACTACGGTGTCCCACAGGGCTTTATTCTAGGACCATTAGCGTTTCATAAAAAAATAAATAAATTGCTTAAGAGACAACTAACTCGAAAGTACAGTTTTTAGGGAAAGAATATTTGCTCAGAATTGCCAACTTATACTTTTATCTATGGTGTCCCACAGGGCTTTATTCTTGGACCATTAGCGTTTCATATATATATATATATATATATATATATATAAGTTAACTGGAAAAAAATATTGTATTTACATTATTATTTCTTTTAATTATATATATTTAACTTTTTTTTCAATTTTACTTTGTTTTAAATGTAATGCCTAAGTTGTAACTTAGAGCGCATTTGCTTAAGAGACAGTTTTTGCAAATGCAAATCACTCATTGCAAGAACCCTGACAAAATGTCAATCGTGTCTAAATTTAACTTCATCCCACGCTTTTCACAGACTCTACTCATCTTCTATTTCACCAGCTACTACCTTGAGGAGTTGTGTTTTCTCAGTCTCAACCTGCAAACGGAAATAACAATTTCCTCTTCTATCTGCCAGGCTTGATGTTCCATGTCCTCCTTTCCTCCTCATTTACTGTAACCCATCTTGTCATTTATTTTCCTAACAAATTGCCGTGCTTAACCCAGAGGTGTTATCTGTAAATATGTTGAGGCTGGATTGGCTGGCACAAAGGCTTTATATGCTGCCATGTGTGAAAGTATTGGGTTTCTTTGCCCATCTGGAAATAAACAAGCAAACCATGTTAGGGTTAGTAATCTAACACTATCCCAAAGGAAAAGGCAACGATATACCCCTTCAAGCTTTATATATGTATTTTTTTTAAGAAAAAAAAGTATAATTTTAACCAGAATGTTTTAATCATGTAGAAGTGTGAATGGATGCACTAAATCTCTCATCTGTCTGAGACGGTTGTGGAATACAAAAATACCTCTAGTAGTCAACTCACTTTTCAAACAGAGTCCATCATGTTCGCCTGGTATCCGTCTCACAGTGCCAATGATCATTGCACCCTGTTATCTGTGTTCTGCTTTATTTGGAGCTGGAAGGAAAACAAACAACTCGCATTGTTATTTTATATCTGTTTCTGCTAGCAGTCTCTTTGCTGTAAATATCCCCATTTCTCTTTGCACAACCTAAGTGCCTCACTGTGAATATAGCTGAATATAATAAAAGGAAAAGCAATGCATTTGTAGTTTGCAATGGTCAGAAGGAGGGATGAAATATTCTAGCAGGGGGTTGTTCTCCTGCTGGTCTGTATGCTTTTCAAATGATGAGAAACAAAGAAAGCGCCCATGAAGGAAAGTTTGAGGGAGGAAGTTGCGGGTGCAAGAGATGCTGAAATAAAGACAGTAGTAGTGCCATGACTGCGAATTTTTTTTATTTTTTTTTTTTTACATTTTTTTTGCAGTTGTGAGTTTTATATCTCGCAATTTTGAATATTTGTCTAAGAATTGCGAGATATAAACTCGAAAAAAAAAGTCACAATTGTGAGATTAAAATGTCACAATAACCATTTTATTTTTAAAACATAAATACTCACTTTTAAGTAAAAAAGCATGTAAATAATTCAAATGTAGATACTAGTTATATTTTATTTTCATATAATTTTTATAGTATATTATTACACTGTGACTCAATATTATTGTTTTTGTAGTTTATATCATACTTATTTATATATTGAATTAACTTTTATTTTTATATCATTTTAAACTTAAGTTTTAGTGTGATTTTGTTATATATTAGTTTAAGACATTTATATTTAACTTTTAGGTTTTAGTTTTACTAATATAGTACTTTACGTTTAAGTAACTTTTCCTTAAGCTAACCTTTTCATTTAATATTTATATTACCCTTTATTTCAGCTTTTAAAAAAAAAAAATAAATAAATAAATAATAACCGAAAACCATTTTTAATAGTTTTAGTTAACACTGTGAGTGAATGCTGTCTAACGTTTTATTTTTCCATGTTTAACTTAAACAATACACTGTAAAATACAGTTGCTGTCTCAAATTAAGTACAATCAACTTGGATATTTAAGCCATTTTAACTTCTTTCAAGAATCACATTAAACTGACTTATACAATTAGTTAAATATATAACATAAAACGTTTAAAATGGCGTATTTTGATAAGTTAAAACAATGTAAAAACACTTCTCCTTCTCACACTGTAAAAAAAATATTGTTGGTTTAACTTAAAAAAAAAAAGTAACCTGGTTGCCTTAATTTTAAGTTCGTTGAAATGGAAAAATTGAGTTAATACAATGAAGGAGATTAATTTAATCACCAGAAACTCAAAATATTATGTTATCTGAACTACATAAATTATCAAAGTTGATTTGACAAAAGAAAAAAATGTTGTGATTACAAATCATGAAAATATTTTTTACAGTGCAGTGCTTACTAAGAACAAACATGCACACAACATGAACACAACAAATTCAGACATAACATACTTTCAGACCATAAACGAACTTACTGAGACTAATGCAATGCTTTTAATGGATGCTTTTATTTTATTTACTCTGTCTAGGCCTTTTAAACATCCACATGAAGTCTGCATAATGTAGTATTTATATATTAGTATTTACATTTTCATGAATAATGAATTAATTCTAAATGTAAAAGTGCATTTATATTATATTCTTGAGGTTATTGTCAGGGTCTCAGTAGACGCTGTATGTAAACCAGTCTGTCTTGATGAATTACTGTTAATATACAGAGTCTCTTGTAAAGCGTAACTTTGTTTCCCATCGCAGAGCTGAACACTGGCCAATATTATCTCCCGATCCGCCCCCTACCTGTCTAATGCCAAACTGATAACGGAGCAGAGCGAGAAATTTCAAAATCGAGCAAAAAAAAAAAAAAAAACGAGCGTCAGGCGTGAAATACCGAATAGAAAACAAATAAATTAGCCTTTGGGAGTCTGGCTCTTATCAGCACAGCGTGTCCCTCCCCTCCGCACCCGCGGCATTGCCGTGACAAATTTGATTGGACAGGATAGAGGGAGAGTGGCAGCTGATAACAGGGTGAAAGTGTAGCAATGGACTGATGCAGAATGAGGATAAGAGAAGCACCATTACTGCAGCAGGTGTCTTGTATTAAGCCATGCGCAAGCACACACACGCTCATGGACCCTGTAAATGGCCAGAGTCTAATCTTGGCATGTACAGATCTATGTCGGCTCTTAACACAGTTGTAATCACCACACCTCCACCCGAGTCTGGTTGAAATGCCCCGATAACAGAGCCTAGAGAGAGGGACAGTATTGCTTTTTTTCTACTTTCTTTGTTGGCTCCTGTTTTCTGTGCTCAGAGTGAGAACATGTATTGAACAACAACAATTATAATAATTCTATATCTTTTGATTTGTTATTGTATTCAGTTTATGAAAAGATAAATTTATAAGAGTAATTTATTATTATTATTAATTAGGGATGCACGATATATCGGCCACATTACCAGTCGATCATTTTTAATGTTATCGTTATCGGCCCAACAAGAATATTTAGCCGATATCTAAAAGCCGATAAATAACGTATTATTTATTTCAGCTGAGGCAATTTAGATGCACACTGTTCAACATGATGCTTTTAAATTGCTTGAAATATGATTGAAATCACTTTAAAAAAGGAAAACCCAGTTAAAATGCAAAATGTGCAGCGCAAGTCTGTCATATCGGCTACACAACATTAAAATAAGAACATCATTGTCTTTGTATCTTGGCTTTTTTATAATCAGGCTCTCAAAAATTGTCTAAAAATGTGGATTTAGATTTATCAGCCAATATATCGGTTATCGGCTTTCAAATATAAAGAATTATCGGTTATCGGTATCGGCCAAAATTGTCATATCGGTGCATCCCTATTATTATTATTATGTGTTTATTGCATTCTGTAGGAAAAAAAAAATCAATACTTTATAATTTCTTTACTTTTACGTTGATTTTATTATTATTATTAATTTTATTAAAGTAACAGCTAGCTATTATTTAAAAACATTTGAGAAAAATTGTAGTATAAATTGTCATTGTTATGTCTATGATTTCAATTTTATTCAGTTCCAATATTATTCAATTATCAATTTAAATATGAAACATGCATGGGTTTTAGCATGTGATAATTTAAAGGAATAGTTCACCCACAAATGACAATTCTGTCATTAATTACCCACCCTCATGTCATTCCAAACCCTTAAGACTTTCGTTCCTCTTCGGAACACAAATCTTTGTTTTCTGTTTATGTCGACTGATCAAATGTTTGAATGTGAATAAAAGCCTAAATGCAATCATGTAAAGCGATTGAGTCTCTTCCGCTCAATTCATAGAACTCACCTCTTTATGAACTTTTGGAAGCATCAAGGTTTGAAATGACATGAGGTTGAGTGAATGATGACAAAATGTTCATTTTTAAGTCCCTATCCCTTTAAAATTGCCATATTCAGTCACATGCTAAAACCCATTCCAAGAGTTGTCATGATTGAAATGCAATTATTTGACATAAAGTAGTTCAGTCATCATACTTTGATCACTATAGAGCTATAGAAAAAAAATAAAGAAATAGAAGGGCAGTTATGTTGTACAAAGAAACATTCCGCCATGATTTTTGCTTCAGTGGAAAATGACATGAAGTGCAGTGCAAATAGTCTGGCGTCATTGGAGAGAGAGATTACTACTGTCAATCGCCATCCTTACAGAAAGGAAATGGAGTGTAATTCCTATACAAACTGTCTTTTTTTCATCTTTTCTGTAATGCCAGGCTTGCCAACCTGCTGTTAAGGCCTGTGGGTCAGACCTCATGGAGAGGGCTATTGTATGGGGCCATTGAACGGTACCCGAGAGAGGCAGGGCAGGGGAGGGGAGGGAATGACTAGTGGGCATTGTGCTCTCTGAGAAAAACTGACGACTATATAATTAGGCTCAGAAAACCGCCCTCCCTCCCCACCAACATTCGTCTTGTGCTTCCATTCATTTCTTCTCTTTGTCTTTCTCGCCCGCACTCTTTTCCGGCAGAGTGTGTGCTAATTAAGCATTGCTATTAGACAGCATGTAATTGGCTTGAGAAATAATGACGAGCAAGTTTATTTACAAGGCAATTAGAATAAAGGGAGCCTTTGAACTGATAATAATCATTTATGACCAGGAGTGAGAGATGGGAGAAAGAGTGAGTGGCCTTCTGAAACTACTTTGGTACGTGTACAATTTTGACCATTTTGTTTTTGACGCGACAGAATCGACGAATGCTTTCCTGGCCCGTGTGACTATATCAAACAAGACGTATCTTGTTTTATTTACTATGTAATCCTCATACACCTTGCTACCTTCCCTCATCCTACCTTTTCTGCTGTACCATGCAGGAAACAGCATTTCCTGACTAGCCTTCTTTGTTTAATAGAAAGATTGAGCTGCATCGGAGTAGACAAGAAGGCTTTGTCAACTTTTCCTCTCCGCCTCTGTTCCCTTGTTACATTAGCGCGTTCAATGTCAAGTTTGTCAGCCGGGACACTACGAGGCTCTGTGTGTGGGTGATAACGGAGTAACTACAGAAGAACGGCAGTTTAATCATCCCTCCGTTCTCCAACCTGGCCAGACTCGGAAAGGAATCTGGAGGAATGCTTGCTCTCTTGGCCGCCTCTGCCCTTCGCTTCTCGAGGCGACAGATGGAGCGGGCGTATTAAGGCGCCCCAGGGCGACCCCGGGTGCCCGACTCTAGTCCAGGTTCAGCAGGAACAGGTGGGCATCTGCTCTGCGTCCGTAATCGGGCAGAGCCACATGACTCTTAGGCTGGGCGTTTGGCCTGCCCAGGCATTTGGACTCTCTTGATCTCCAGGGTCTTTGATGGCTTTGACCCCACACCCAGATTGGGCAAGTTAGATGGGTCCTCTAACTTGTTTAGCGAGGAGGTTAAAGCTGGAAGGTAAACCAGACAGGAAATAGATTAAGCATGTGCCATGCAGAGACAATTTGGTAGAATGGCTTAAAATGTTAAAATGAGCAGCTACACTTAGAATCAAGTTATCCGGGTGCATTGGGAATCTGTAAGTGTGTTGTGTACATGGGCACCGCAGATCAAATTTTCTTCCAAACACGTCTGTGCATGGGCAACAATGCACCCTTAGCCATGTTAAAAAGTGAAAAGAAATCAGTCTCCCGTAGACGGATCCCAACTTTTAACAAGACCTTGATTCGCGTTTTTCAGCCTTCGAGGTAAACTACCTCGGACAGCAGCTGCTGTGTTAAGGTACTGATAGCGATTCATAGGCTCTGGCTTTAAATATTGAGCAGGCTTGGTGCTGAAAAGCAAGCCTCGGTAAATATGATTGGCAGAGGTGTTTTCAAAGCCGGGCTAATTCCATTAAGCTATTGATCTCCCATCGCTCCTCGCTGCCGCTCTCCTCTCTGCCTGCCTGCCCAACCAATGTTTACCCCGGCAAGAGGAGCAGACTGAGTCCCCGCCCCTGGACCCTGCTGGTTCTTTCATGATGGATATTAAGTTTGCAGAAATCTCAGAGTGTGATGTTGGTGTGGAGCCGGTAAACAAACCGCCTGCAATATTTAGCCAACTTAATGAGATTTATAGATCCATGTAGATGTTTAGATAGATAGATAGATAGATAGATAGATAGATAGATATTCTAGATAGATAGACAGATAGACAGACAGACAGACAGACATATAGGTAGATATATAGGTAGATGGATAGTAGGGATGTGAATTTCTGCCAAAAAAGCCATTCGGAAATTGAGGAGCAAAAGTCGATTATTGTTCGAAAAAAATCAAATAAAATAAAAAACACACTCACAATTACTGAAAGGGAGGCCAAAGGTCAATTTCATCTTTAGTGATTTGTCACCAAACAAACTGTTTATTAATTGAACAAGTAACATGTTTTCGTCATTATTTGTTTTTACATACATACTTGTAGTAGCGCTAACGTCGCGTAATAATCTGTTTGGTTGTAAAATGTATTACCTGAATGAAATGAACTCGAATGTAGCGTCCTGTGGAATCATTCATTCACAGACAACATACGAAGATGTTCAACTAGATCTTCATCGCTGGCAAAAACATGATGCATTTGCAGATTTGCTTTCACTAGACTAAACTGTAGGTCCAAAGCCACTTTATTCAATAAAGTTGATGTTCTTAAATCTTGCTGTTACGACTCCAAGTGGAGTGTGAATTAAAGCGCTTCAGATTCTGATTTAGACAGATCTGACAACTTGTTTGATGAAGTAAATAAAGTAATGAGAGGAACGTCGCCCTACGTAACAAAGTAAATGTCACACTTTGGTACTATAGATGGTTACTACCATAGACCGTAAAGGTTACTACCCACCTATTAACGGTCACGACAACTCTTCTTCTGTTGTTTGTCCTCGCGCAGTAGGAGGGTTCATTCATGTTAGAGACACCTTGTGTCTCCGACAGGAAAATACACTGCTGCGCGACCTGTGACAGTTGGTGTGCCGTCAATTATGTCACATAAGGAATTGCGCGAAAATATAACGATATTCGAAAAAGCAATTTTATGATCGAATTTTAAATGCAGTTCGACTATTCGAAGATCGCAACTCATCTCTAATGGATAGATGAATAGTTGAATGCATAGACTGACAGGTAAAATATGGATATGTAGATGTAATGGATGGATAGATAGACAGATGTAAAGATTGATTGATTGATTTGATTGATAGCTATTGGGATAGCTATCGCGCAAATTTATGTATAGGGAGCTGAGCGTGCATTCTACATGTTAAGACATTTATCAGACGTTTAGTCTATGTTGCGCAACAAATCCGCCGCCATCGTCACACGATTCGTCCTGCACTGATGAGTAGAGCAGACTTTTACATTCGTTTATAATGTTTTTTTTTTTTTATATATAAACATCAAAACATTTATATAGTTTAGGCGAATGTGAGAGTGTAGCGATGGATGGAATATTCTATTGTAATCTAACCCTCATGCTCAGTCATGGCGATATCGCGAGACAGCTTTTCACTCAACGGTAAATCTCGTCATGTTTTTTGTCTCGCGAGATCTCGTGACACAAGATCTCGTCACACCCCTAATAGCTAGTCAAAGCTAGTCAAATGGATGGATATGGAGTTGGATGGACAGACAAACAGGCTGACACATGTAATGTTGGATAGATGAACGGTTAAAAAAGGTTGGTTAGTTAGTGGATGGCTAGACTGAGGCGTAGATAAGTAGATTGACATACAGTTGATAGACAGGGGAACAGATGGAAATGTCGATGTCTTGATAAACAGATAGTTGGATGGACAGATGGATAGATAGATTGATGGATAGATAAAATGATTACAGGCTGTGTTAGTAGTCAATCTCCAGATCAAACATGCAGGTTAATACTAATGTCACGCACGGCTGCACTCATACATCACATGCAAGAGTACACACGCTTTCTTCCAGCCATCATCATTTGCGGCACTCTGGCATTTTATCCTGATTGCACTTACATCAGTAATAGTGTGTACATGACCCTCTGTTCTCGCGGGGGAAACTTCATTACATAAAAAAGAAATTAATAATAAGGAGAAAAGAATGAAAAAGCTTGTCCTGCACGCTCTGCTTCAACTTCAACAGTCTGATGTGCAAGAGATCTAGGCGACTGGCCACGTGTAACAAGGAGGCATTGAGATTCATACTCCGTTCTCTAAGTACACACTGCTGGAGGAATTAAAAGATAGGCGGATAGTGACTTTGTTGATGATTATGATCTTAGATAGGCCTGTGTTTTACTTTAGTTTTGCATGTCTGTGTTCCTTAGACAAGCAGGTTTTCCTTTTTATGCCTGCTAGACTGTGCGATTTCCGCAATTTTATAAGATCATCGAGTCACACTATGACATTGATTTAATAAACGTGTCCCACATGTATGTAGACTGTACGCTTGACACCTATTGAATCGTAGGCTACTACGCAAGTTAGTTTAAGAATAAAGCGTGGGCTAGTGGTAAAGAAATATAGCACTTAAGCAATTTTGGTTGAAAAAAGTGGGGTAAGCAAAAGAGGAGAATATGGACACGGTGGTGGCTTGGGAAAAGAGGCCAACCTGGCATGACAATTAGGGCTGGGTACCGAGTTCGGTACTTTTTATGTACCGACCGAATTGCCTCGGTACTACCGAGTATCGAAACATGTCTTGTTATTCGGTACCAAATTTCGGTGCCTAATTGGTTAATCTCGTCAACGTCACTGAAACAATAAACATGCATGATTGGCTGTGGCGGAAAACACTAGTTTACGCGGCTGCCCAGAGACGTAGGTCGCACGTGAGGCTGTAGTGTGTGTGTGTGTGTGCTTCACACTCTGCAAGCGTGTAAGCGTCCTAACCCAAATAGAGAAAAAATATGTGGAAATGATCCAAACTGTACCTATGTGCCAGACACGATGCCTGATCGAAGCATGCGATGCAATATTTTTCCATTTTCGACTGCAAGGACTGGAGCGCGTCACAAATGAAACCGAAACTCAGCATATAGGATACTTGCCTCATTGTGATAATGATAATTTTTCCGACCTCAGTCGCCTATATTTAATTTAATTCACATTTATTTGTATAGCATTTTTCACAATGCATATCGTTTCAAAGCTGCTTTGCAGAAAATGCATGTTTCTGAATTACAATTTAGAGTGATCTGTTATCAGAGGTGAAAGTGAAATGCATTTCAATTAATTTTCATTCATTTTTATTGTTAGATAAGGCAGAAACAATGAGCTCATTGAAGTAAAGAATACATGTTGTTAAATGATTAGGAAACAGAAAACTTTAGCATTGGCGCTTTTTTACATACTCAAAATATGAGTGTGAAAAAGTCTACAAACTGAAAAATAAAATGAAAATTTAGGTAATGTTATATTGTTAAAACTGGTTACATAAAATTGGTATCGAAAAAGGTATCGTTCAGGAACTGGTATCGAAGTCAAGGTATCGGTATTGGTATCGGTATTGAACATTTTGTTACGGTGACAATCTTACAAATGGAGTTTTGAGGTAATAGTTTTAGCCCATGTCGCATTGATCAATACGCCATTTCATATTGCTTTTTTATTGGCTAGTTAGTAGACATAGGTCGTAGCAGCGAACACACTGAGATGACAACACATTCTCACCCCAAGGCGTCACCTTTGACCATGCTTCAATATTTGACGTTTTAGGCGCCCTTTAGCGTCACTTACATGACGCGATCCTACGGCGTCATCTAACTGACGCTAAAGGAAAGCGTCAGTTAGAGGACGCGGTTAGGTTTAGGTGTGGGGTGGGGGTAGGGTACACGTGATCCTAGGGCTTCATCTAACTGACGCTAAAGGGCGCCTAAAGCGTCAGATATATTGAAGCGTGTCCAAATGCTTCCCAAGGCGTCAGTTAAGTGACGCCTTGGGGGTGAGAATGGGCTGGAGATGATCATGCTAAACTGTCTGAAAATTATCACAGGCTAGATCGCAAGACCGTGACAACGGCCGTCTTTGAACCTCTCTCTCTGTACAAAGTGGGACCACTGTTTTGGACCAAAAAATTGGTAATTTTTCATCTGGGACAACCGAAAATCATACAATGTGTACCCGGCATTAAAGTTGAAATATGTAAATTTTGCTCACCTGTCATCTGATTTCACCAAGTGGATCAACATCTTTGTTTTTTCCTGGTACAACATTCCAATCAACCAATCAGATTTGAGGGTTAAGTTTACAGTTTGTGTCAAGTTTAGGCTTACAACCAGGGTTAGGTGGGATAACTTATGGTTATGTTTAGGGGTAGGGATAGGGTTAGGACAAATTTTTCCGGAATATTGTTTCAGGGTCAACAAAATATGCAGATCCAGGAATATATGTCTCACTTGGCAAAATCACAGTCACTAGTTCCCACATAGT